>JAMYHI010000110.1:0-52984 GCA_025531525.1 Pichia sp. P7020A
GATTCTGAGATGGTTTTCCTTGAGAAAATTGGTCTCGTTGATGGAATCATTAGTGAAGATTCGGATTTACTCATTTTCGGATGTAAGACATTGATCACTAAATTGAATGATAGGGGTGAATGCATTGAAATTAGGAGAGACAATTTCAAAAATTGTAAAGGTTCCTACATCAACACTTTCACTGACGATCAACTGTTATTGATGGCGACCATCAGTGGATGTGATTATACGAAGGGTATTCCCGGAATTGGTATGCAAAAGGCCATTCAACTGACACAGAGTTATAAGACATATGAGAGGGTGATGATGTGTATCAAAGTGGAAGGGAAACGGATACCGGAAGGGTTTGATGAAGAATTCAAGAGAGCAAAAATTGCATTCAGACATCAAGTTGTTTTCAATCCATTGACCAATGCTGCACAAAATTTGAATTTGTTGACGGAAGAGGTAAGTAATACATATACCAAGGAATACATCCAGTCCTGTACCGGGTTCATTCTCGACCATGAGATCCACAGGAAAATATCCAATGGAGATTTAGATCCATTCACTAAGAAAGTGTTGATCTCTTGGGAACACAAGATCAATCCAGCTCTGATGAGAAGTGCATCGATGAATGCACCATTAAAGGAGAGGGAACACCTTAGCTTGTTGAGATCGAAAACGGAGAACAATGCATTGCTTTCTAGAGTTCCTGAGCGGAAACCCGAATTGAAGCTACTCACAAGGAAGCGGAAGTCTACTATGCAAATTGACCAATTTAGCAAATTCATCAAGAGCAAGCAACAACAACAGCAACAGGGCTCAATTGATAACTCCACTACCAGTATAAGGCTATCACCAATGTCCAAGAGACAAAGACTGCTTGATAATGAGACGCTCTCGAATGGACAGCCTACAATCAGCCGGTTTTTCAATAATCACAAGAAGGAGATCAAGCTAGAACCTGACGTTCAAAAGGATGAATTCCCTGCGACATCATCGGATGTCGAGGATATTACAGAGGATGATATAGGCGAGCTGAATCTGAATCTGAACGGCAATGTCAATCCTATGAGTGGTTCTGAAAAGGTACATCATCCGTCATCTGATATAAATATCAGTGAAGACGAGTACGAGCGTGATGATGTGGATGTGGATGTGGATGAGATGGATGAAGCTAATATGAATATAGACCTGGACGGCACGATTGATAGCAGCATGGATGTGAATATGAACATGAACTCGAACTCCCACCCGAACTCGAACTCGAGCGAGTCGGCTGGCCAGCTTAGCAATACAAACATGAGCCGGATACTAGATAGTGAGACTGAGTCCGAGGTTGATATCGAGAATGAAGGTATGGGAGAAGTGGAAGACATTCTCAACAGTTCTGACGTTTCACAGAGTACACTAACGATGCTGGATAGAGGCATGAACAAGTCGACGACGCCACCACCACCACCAATGTTCTTGAACAAATGTAATAGTTCACTGTCTATCAATACGGATGCTGGTGATATCAATACAGATTGTTACATCGAAGAAGAGGGAGAAGATGTGGACAAAAGCAACATGCTTGCGGAGATTTACTCATTCAACAGGAGAGATAAAGATAAAGATAAGATGAACGATGAGAATAAGGAGAATGTGGGCAAGAACGCGTTCACACCAGCAAGATGGTTACAGCGGGTTGGCAAGCCCTCGGGAAAGCCGCTGGGTAAGGGTACCTCCGCGCAAGTGCATCGTCCCTCACCGCTACAGAGACGTGTCCCACTACAAGAGATTGCGCAGGGCGGCAATGGCACCAGTGGCACCAGTGGCACCCCTCAAGCTCCTCCACCAAAGCAGATGAAGGACCGACTCGCCGCGTTCAGATACAGCGAAAGTTGAATGAAGGAAAGAAATGGGGGGAGTCTTCCGCATTCGGCAAAAACGGGTTGCCCTTTTGGGAAACGGGGGCAGCAGGGAGCAGGGATCGTTTCAATCTGGGGGGCAGGGGAGTCTAGTCTAGTCTAGTCTAGTCTGATTAGAGCATGCAGTATACAGAGCTACAGCCATTGGCCAGATAAGGACTATGTGGTGGTGGACGCTGTTGCTGGTGTACTCTTGAGCATCCCCTATTCGCCCACCTGTTCCAGCACAGCACGGACAAACAAACAAATAACAAGGGGGCTGGGAGGTGTGGGCGAACATAACAATGGGAATCGCAGCGCGTTGTTCTCTGTTCGCTGCGAGAGCGACTGCTATTTAACTGCGGCGGCCCCGCTGTTTCTGCTCTTTGCCACGCGCAGCCAGTGTTCCTTCATTCTGGTCTGATGTGTATCTGTATCTATATCTGTATCTGTAAGCTACACAACCCCACAACTAACAATGCACAGAACATATTCCTTGAGAAACAACAGAGCGCCAACCGCCTCAGACTTGCAGAACCCAATTCCTGTCCCACCATCCTCCACTAAATCTCCAAGATTCTTTGGTCCAGGTGGTATTGCAAACTCTTTCAGAAGAACCACTGCTGGTTCCTTTGGTCCTGAACTATCTAGAAAACTTGCCCAATTGGTGAAGATGGAGAAGAATGTCATGAGAGCAATTGAAGTTTGTTCTAGAGAGAGAAGAGATGCTGCTAGACAATTGTCCCTTTGGGGTGCAGATAACGAGGATGACGTTTCTGATATCACCGATAAATTGGGTGTTCTCATTTACGAAATTGGTGAATTGGAAGATCAATTCATTGACAGATATGACCAATACAGAATTACCATCAAATCCATTAGAGATATTGAAGGTTCAGTTCAACCTTCCAGAGACCGTAAACATAAGATTACCGACCAAATTGCTTACTTGAAATACAAGGACCCACAATCTCCAAAGATTTCCATTTTGGAACAAGAATTGGTCAGAGCAGAAGCAGAATCCCTTGTTGCAGAAGCTCAATTATCTAACATCACCAGAGAAAAGCTGAAGGCTTCCTTCTCTTACCAATTCGACTCCATTAGAGAGTATGCTGAAAAGGTTGCTCTTATTGCTGGTTACGGTAAGGCTCTCTTGGAATTACTCGATGATTCTCCAGTCACCCCAGGTGAAACTAGACCTTCTTATGATGGTTATGAGGCATCCAAGCAAATCATCATTGACTGTGAAAATGCCTTGGGAACTTGGACTTTCGAAACCGCTGCTGTTAAGCCAACCTTCTCCTTCAAGGTTGGTGAGGGCGATTACGAGGATGAATTGGCTGATGACGTCAATGGCTTGAACGTTGAAGATGAAGAAGAAGCTTGGAATGAGCACGATCAACAACCTGTTGCCGCTTAAGTTAAACGCTGAATACACTTCATTACATCACATACTTCACTCTTCATTCACTTCTTTTACACAACCTTCTAGCTTACCTATGTCATAATTAGTACATTTTTGTCATTGTCATTTGTCATTGCTGTCGCCATCGCCATCAGCATCATCGTGCCCACGTCACATTCTATTCCAGTCACATTACCACCACTTCCCCCCACTGCACATTACTTGGACACGAGACATGAGACGCATGCCGCAAGCTTAGCTTATTTTCCTTTTTTTATTGTACCCTTAAGTTTATATTTTACTCTTACTCTCTTTGTATCAGCTTTCTGTAACCCTTACTTACTTACTTGCTTAGTTACCAAAAACTCGACACTCAGCTATATTACACTTTGGAGTACACATGGACGTTCAACGTCACAGGAGCCATCAAAGTTCTGTCGTATCTGAAGACTAGATTCTTCTCCTCTTGTGCATGCTCCTCCTGATCTTCATCACCAACACGCACTGGCTGATCGAATTGTACGCGCCTCGTCAGCAACCTCTCACATTTCTTCCAACTGGACGAAGACGACGACGACGGTATGAACTGATCATACCCGATCATCCAATCTCTGAGCTGTGAAATCTCTTCCCAACTGATAAAGATATAACATTTCCAAGATTCATTATTCAAAGGTACGTAAACCTTTTCACCATCTTTAATAGATTCCAGATCTTTCTCCATAGCAGCCCTTCTATTACCATTATTGGATAATGATGGTATGATAGAAGTAGATAAAAATTCCTCTCTCGTAAACTTGAAAAGTATAGACGTTAATTTAGTTTTCGTAATTTCATCATCATAAAGATCTCGTAAATGTTTATTAGAGATGATCACTTTCTTACATTTGTTTAATTTTAATTCATTGAATTTCCGAAATTCTCCATTAACTGTCGAATCTTTGCTATCCGTGTATGGCCTCAATAATGTTGGATGTTTGACACGATTTTTGTGAATTTCTCCAGTATTTAAGAATGTCCGCACATTAAGGACGTGTCTGTCGGTAATTTGGATGTGTGATCGTCTGCAGAATGTAGTGGGGAGGGGGCGATGTTAGTATGAGAGATGGAAGTGAGA
This sequence comes from Pichia sp. P7020A, assembly GCA_025531525.1. NCBI lineage: Eukaryota > Fungi > Ascomycota > Pichiomycetes > Pichiales > Pichiaceae > Pichia > Pichia sp. P7020A. The sequence goes on from JAMYHI010000110.1 coordinate 4,397, forward strand.
GGTTAACAGCCTGTATGTATGTACTACGTACATCGGTGCCATTGTCTATAGCTTGTGTGAGGTATGGTGCAGTGTGCAATCAGCAGCTCAAGGAGCCAGTTGGAAAAGAAAAGCGTGTGTGCCTCGGAGGAAGCGTCTGTTCCCGAGCGGTTTAACGTTCGTCCAGAGGAGGCTACGTGACGATAGTACAAGCCGGACGGAGACAAGTGCACACTGCTTTTCTATGGAATTTACAACTGTAGCCAGTAGCCAGTATCCAGTATCTGATATAACGACCACCCAACTCAACAATGAACCCATTTGTGCACGAAGCAGGCAATAAGGTCGCCTTAGAGATTGCCCAGAAGGCGCAACAGAGCGGTTTGACTACCATGTTCAACGACGACCCGCAAGTTTCTGTGGATACGTTCAAGTTCTACAAGAACTACAACTTCTGGAATGAGAGCCCTGAGAGCAGCAATGATGATGCCAATGCTTTCGCCACCCTTGTTAGGGAATGTGTCCATTTTGAAGTGGAGACTCTGGCGAGTATGCTCACTTTCGGACTCGACCTTAAACTGGTGTACCCGCAGATCACACTCTCGTATATGTTCAGAAGTTGCAGGGCTGTGATTGCGGATAAATATCGGGATCGTCAAGGAGCAGAAGGCACTGATGTATTGGCAGAACGGTTTGCCAAAGAGCTCGTGGAGACGGTGTACGGCTTTGTGCGTAGCAAGTTGGACACCCCGGCAATGTCTTGGGAGGGTGTCACTCCGTCAGCTATTTAGTGTGTATAATTTCACGTACATGCATAAGTGCGAGACTTTTCGGTTTACTCGTTTCTTCTGCTTCTTGTATGATAGACCGGACAAGACAAGACAAGACAACACCACACCACACACACCACCCAACCACTACATGGAGAATGGAGACGGGTTTGCGCCCATCTTGGCAATGTTCTATTCTGTATTCCATCCGACGGAGGGCACGAAAGTGATACATCAAGTGCCAAGTGGTGTAGTTGTACCACCTTATAGCGACGACAACAAAATAAACAATAATTTACCCGATTCATCAGCCTTTGAAGAGCCATTGTTTGATTTTGATGTGATTAAAAACTATGTTATACCGAAACCCAGCTTATGCAATAAATTAGTCACTTTGAAAGTTGACAAGTACAGAGTTCTTGGATTCCCCGTCAATATCTATGGTTCACACTATGCTAGAAATTCTTTTGGATTCAATTTTTGTTGCGTCTTCTCATATGAGAGTGATACCACCCCATATGAGGGTAATATCAAAAGAATTGGCCGTATGTTCAGAGCGTTAGAGGAACAGAGTCAGCTATTATCAAAATCTTTGAAGGATTCACACGTCTATTATCAGAAGAAAAGTGAAAAGATGGAAACATCAACTTTGATTCCGCCATCTCCCTCACCACTTTTAACTCCAACGGCATCAGCACCTCAATCTTCAGCGGCGTCAATTATAAATTCTGAGTATGATTCTAAAACAGCTCCGGTAAGTGGTAATTTCACTAGTAAGTATCTGAGAATCGTCGATGACTGGGATGATGCAAGTAGACAGATAGTCTTACAAAAGAAGGCGCCAGGTCTGGATACTAACTACCAGCCGAAAATATCATCGATTGAATCACTCATCCAGCAGATATTCCAAGACTTGAATAATTATTCTGAGTGCATGATTCCAATCGATGCGTCCAATTCTGTCGATTTGAAATTATTCCCCATTTCACCACCACCAGCACACGTGAACCCTTATGATGTTCCCATTGCTCTAATAAAATTAAACTCCTTGATAGATCCACTCTGGGACCCCACAATGCTAAGAATAATCCCCTTTATCAATGGTATCAATTCCATTGCACAGATAAGTGAACTCTCAAAGGCAAATTTGGAGTTGACAAAGGAATGTATACGACATTTACTTCATTATCAAGCTGTTTCCATCCTTGATATATTCCAATTCTCCAATAGATATTTTGTGACATCTTCCATAGGAAATTTCTTAAGAGATCCGGACATGGCAAGAGCTTGTCAAGAGTATGTCATAAGCACTAAGGGATCTTTTGCTAATATACCACTGAGGCCCATTCTCAATAGCGATTCTTCACGAGATGGTACCGGTAGTGGGATATCGATATCTTCTACCAAAAGGGATGATTTTGGTATGCGAATACGTCGAGACTCCACAGATTCGACGCCATCTTTTGCATCTCCAATGAGAAAGGATACCACAATGGTCTCTAATAGTAGAGGTCGGCCCGAATATCACATGATGAGTAGCGAAAGTAGTATTGGTAATCATCAATATGGAGGGAAATATCAGACTTATGGAACTCGTCATGGTAATAGCCATGCATATGGTCATATCTATGATAGTGGTGTGGGAAGTGGAGGGAATTCGAAATCTATGAAAATCAAGAGAATCATGTTACCTTCTATTGCGACGTTGTTTCAGCTTTACAATTCGTTAGGTACGAGTAGTTCTGTATCTCATTGGGTCATTGAGAATGAGAAATTGTTGGAACATATAGACATTCGAAAGTTTGTTACGTTTGGTGTGAGAAATGGGATTATTGCTCGTATTCATGTGTACCCGGTGATCAGGAAAACTGGACGTGGTGGCGATGATTTTGAGGGAGACACCACGGGTGGACTGGGAATGGGACTTGAGGTTGAGATGAGGAAGATGGGTAAAGGTAGAGTGATCATCGAAGGAGGGAAAGGAAACGGCGTTGCTGGTAGCAAGAGCCATCAAATGCAGCTTTTGAACGCATCTGCCGCTCCAATGATGTCTAACTCAAGAGCAGTTGGGAAATCGAGATCCGACAACGATTTGCAAAAGAAAGAAAGTGCCATCAATGAAAGCGAGGAAGAAGAAGAAGATGACGAGGAAGAAGAATCAAGCGATAGCGATGATGAAGGAGTCGATGAAGAAGGAGAGAAAGACCAAGAAGGTATGAAAGATAAGGAAAATGGAGAGGAAGCAGCGGACGAGTTTGTAGATGCTACAGAGAAACGTCGTCAAAGACGTGCAAAGAAACAGGAACAGCTGCTCAGACGCTTGATGCGTCACACGATGCACATGGACGCTATTTGTACTGCAATGTCTTTATCTAGAAAGGATGTTTTGGCTATGTTGGCAAAGATGGGTGATGTGGAAATGATAGAGGTTTGATGAACTCTTGAAGTATGCTATCCGGTATACTACCACGCTGTATTATATTGAAGTTATTTATTTACGCGTGGCAATTGCATTCCTGTACGGGTGAAAGAATACTTTCCCACGCCTGCTTTTTGAAGGTAAAATGTAACCGTCACGCATACACAAATTTCGGGTAGGATGTCTATCTCGTCCCTCTTGCACATGCCGAAAACGTTGGGGCCTGTTATGGCCTATATCGTATTTTTTCTGTATTCAAGGGCTTTGGGCTTGCATTTGTCTTGTCTTTCAAGAAGAAACATGAAACATGAAACGCGGTTCCATTTTTGCGTGTTTACTTTTGAACTCGTGTTGATACTTTAAACTTGATGCTATTGAATGGGCACTCCTCTTTGGCACGGTTTCTATTCCACGACAGGAGCTCTAACAGCACCGAGACTACTATCCCCATACAGTACACAGATGTACAGAACAGGGACTAAGCAACCGCCATCTGCGCGCTCTTCGATAGCCTCAACAACGTCGACGGCATCCGCAACAGGAACAGGAACAGGAACAGCGGCAATGACCGCAGAGGCCGCCGCAATGAAGAAACTGAGTGACGTGAGTCTGTTCACCGAATCCATCAACGTCATTGTACGATGTCGGGGCCGTGGACATCGTGAGAACGAATCTAAAAGTCCCAATGTTGTGCAGATAACTCCAGATAGACCGAAAGAAGTGAGGATTTGTGTGCCGGATGGTGTCAATATCAGCGGAAGCGGAATAGGAAACAACAATCCAAGCCATAACAATAATCACAGTACTGATGGCAACAGCCCAAGGAATAGTATGGATGGCGATGACTTGAAGACGAGGACTTATTTACTAGACCAGTCTTATGGACCTAGCACCGACCAGATGACGTTTTTTCAGAATGCTGCAGAGGGCGTGTGCAATGATTTTTTGAAAGGTTTCAACTGTACGATCTTTGCATATGGACAAACAGGAGCAGGTAAGACTTATACTATGTGTGGTAAAATAAGAGACGATCTGACACTTACTGCAGAGAGTGGAATCATTCCCAGATGTCTGAAGAAGATTTTCGAACAAAAGGAGGAAGATGAAGGAGAAGATATGAAAGATGTGATATTGAAGTGTTCTTTTGTGGAGATCTACAATGAAAACCTGAAAGATCTATTGAGTGATGGAAGTAATGATAAAAACTTACGCATTTTTGAACAGGACAAGACCATCAAAATTAAAGCTCTTGAGGAGTTTTACATTAAGGATTTTGCAGAAGCAATGAAAATATTCAAGTATGGATTAGATAGAAAGAAAACGGCAAGTACCAAAATGAACCAAAACTCAAGCAGATCGCATACGATATTCACCATTTATTTGATGAAGAAGCGAAGAAACGGTCCTCAATATCAATTCTCAAAGATCAATTTAGTTGATTTGGCAGGTTCGGAGAATATCGGCAGGTCAGGTTCTACCAACATGAGGGCCAAGGAGGCTGGCTCGATAAATCAGAGCTTGCTCACATTGGGACGTGTGATAAATTGTTTAGTGGATGGATCAACAAACTTTATACCGTATAGAGAGTCGAAACTCACTAGGCTCTTACAGGATTCATTGGGAGGGAAGACGAAGACTATATTGGTTGCCAATGTGGCTCCCACATTAATGGATATCAACGCAAGCATATCAACTCTGGAATATGCATCCAAGGCTAAAAATATTAAGAATACGGCACAGATAGGACCCACGATAAGCGAGGATTTCATTTTAAGCGAATTGGTTGAGGAAAACAGGAAATTGAAACTGGATTTGATAGCCACCAGACGCAGGGAAAATTGCGTTGTGGTTGATGACTCAAACTATAAAGAAATGTATCTCAACCAGAAGAATTTGAAAGATGAAGTAGAGGAGCTACGAGGGTTGAGAGTATCCTTACTCAATCAGCTTGAGATGCAAATGTCCAAAATTGAGAATGAAAAGCAAAGCAATAGCAGATTATCTAGTAGCATTACCGATTTGGAAGGTAAACTCATTGAGGCTAGGTCCACAATACAGAATATGCAAGCCAATGAACGTCGTCTTAAAGAACAGTACAATGAGACGTGTACAAAACTGAATAAGATGTTGAAATCTGCACATGAACATGAAAAGTTCACAAAACAAATACTCTCTGAGAAAATTCTCACATCCATTGATGCCATTGCCGAGTATGTGCAAAAGGCTGATTTTTCCCGTATTGACGAAGATGGTAAGGAATTGGTCTGTGATATTGAGACTGCATTATACTCTGCCAGAGATGAGATGAAACTCATACGAGAGAGCAATACACAATACGCGGATAATATGACAGACTCATACTCTAAGATTGGTTTGATGCTGGAGGAGGTTCGGAGTGTCAATGATATAACGGGTACATCGCTTGGTAAGATTATTGGACATTTCAAACAATCAAAGACCGTGCATCAAGAATTCCACAAGTTCCTCAGCAATAAGTTATTCTCTACGACATTACAAGATAGTTTCAGAGATGAGATGCAGGCAAAATTTGCCTCTAATGTTTCTGAATTCAAAAAGGAGTTAGTGACACAAGTTGATAAATTCGTTGAGGAGAACGTTACTAGGAATTATGAGACTGTTGTTAGACATCATTTGGATAAATTGACCAATGTTGAGGAATCGTGGACTGGGCAACGCGTGCATATTGAGAATAGTATGCAATCTATGATGGATGAGATGGTGAGAGATTTTAATGCTGAAGATTCATTACTCACACGAGTTAATGAATCCATAGAGAAACAACGTGGTGTCACTCTGCAGCATGATGGTGAAATTGTCTTGCTTATGAATGCTACGGAAGATATGCTCAGCCATGGCTGTCAAGTGGTATCGTCAGTACGAGACTCTCAGACTACGAAGAGTGATTGCGTGAATGAGCTCGTTGTGAATGTGAATAATGAGGTTGGGAAACTGAATGAAGTGGTAAATGAGATTGTCACCGCTGCTGCAAAACAAGCCGATGCAGAGAGTCCACAAAAGTTTGCGATGCCTTTACAGCTGGTGCTCAGCGAGAGTAGTGTTATTAATACGAATGATGCATGTAATTCAAAATCAAAGTCAGCGCCTGCGACTCCCAAGAAGAAGAGGAATCTTGGAACGAGGACTACAATGAGTCCACTGCGTACTAGCGTGAGGGCCTTGAATAGGAGTCGTGGTACGTCGAGGTGCGGTAGTCCTCAGCGAAGGAGTGTGAAGCGAGAGGCTGAGGGAGAAGCGAATACCGAGGCCGCCGAGGTAGCAGGAGTGAAGCGTCGTTACCTGTCGTGATCATGACCGTGGTGTATACTAGTGCTTGTAATGTAATAAATAGGTTATTAAATAAGAGATCGAGAGATGAACGAAATAGAAAGAATAGATAGTGAGAAACTGCCACCACTACTACTACTACTACTGCGGTAGTTGCTGCTGTTCACTGATGGATCTTCTGAACACTTCGAGGCCAGAGGTTGCAGATACGCCAGAGCTGGGTGTACCAGGGCCGTTGACGGTTCCTGTTCCTGTTCCTGTACCCGTGCCTGTTCCGGTGGTACTCATGCTAGCGACGCTGGCGATGCTCTGAGCACCTGAACTGGAACGTCTTCTCTGTCTACGGGCAATGTTCGGCTCAACGTGGGACTTACCTAAGGTCTTTGCAAATAAGGCTAAGATATCCGTTAGGGAGAGTACACCGACAAGTTTCCCTGTAGCGTGTATGTCTTCATCGTGCACGTGTCCGTGATTGTGGTTGTGATTGTGATGATGGTAATGGTGAGTGTGAGATTCTGAAGTTGGAGAGCTTGAGATGGAGTCTGGTTTGACAATCCATAACCTGTGAGACTTTGTAGCAACTAATTTGGCGATTGCTCTACCTAAAGAAGTGTGAGAGGTGACGTGGAAGATTGGGAAGGAATCTTTACCATTTTCGAGTCCCCTAGAGTTGAGGATAACTGATATGAAGTGGAGACAAGATTTGTAGAGTAGTTCCGATTTGGAGGATGTAGAAACGAGACGAACGTCAGTGACGGAGATGTTACCCAATAAATGGTAGTTTCTGTCAACGACAGCTAAAGAGGACATTTTCTGAGTGTGCATAGTGATGAGAGCTTCAATCAGAGGTTGATCACCATAGATGGCAATAGGGTTTGCTGAGCCAATATGAAGAGATCTGATGGATGAGCTCAATAGAGGTTCCATGGAGGGGAAACGACGTGCATTGTCCCACAAATACTTGATAAGGCGTCGTTGAGATAAGATACCGGATAGAGTGGTATTGTTAGCAGTTGTATTTGTAATGGCAATTCTGTGGACACCGGAACCCAATATTTCCACCACGTTGGAAAGTGTATCAAATTCGGAAAGTTTGATGAATGGGTTCTTGTTTGTTATTCTGATAACAAAGTCAACGGGCACTTGTTCACCTTTCTGAGCGCGTTTGATGAGGTTTGGGATATCTTCACGAGGTTGATAATCAATGTTTCGAAGGTCTTCTGCCTTTAATTTGTTGAGTACTAAAAGTAGATAAGCATTAAGGTCTGTGTAGTCGAAAGTGAGGCAATTGAGATCATGAGGGAATTCTTCAACGGGAACCGATGTGAGTCCATTATCTACTAAAGTTTGAAAGGCTTTCTCTACTGATATTTTAGAAGAGATTCTGATGAGTTTGTTTGTCTCTACGAGATCTGTGAGAGTGATATCTTGCCATTCAAGGGAGGCACCAGTAAGGTATTGTGAATTTGAAATGTTTGAAGAGACTGAAGGATTTCTTGAGATTATGTAGTCAGATGATCCCTCTGAATAAAGGAAATCCGTATTGCCATTACCAGTGGTGGAGTTATTTGAAGCTGTTCTATGCAGATGTGATGAATGATTTGCACCTGCACCTGCACCTGCACCGGGACCTTGGTAATGGTGATTACCGGAAGATGAGAGTATTGATGAGATTGAGCTTGCGGCTGGGGATAGTGGGACGGGCTGCATTGTTCCACCCATTGCCATTGCCATTGCAGAAGTAGATGTTGAAGTAGAGGAAGTATTTGTATCCAAATCTAAAGCTGTAGGGATTTCCAAAGGTGGTGGAGATGATAACATCTCTACGATGGATGTCTGCCTAGATTGGGCCTGGTACGACGGATGAGAGGAGTGGGCAGAGGGAGAGTTCGGTGCTGGGGCTCTCATAGAGGGCGATAGAGGGTACTTGCTATTTGGCATTGTAGTGCTGTGCTGTGCTGTGATGTGCTGTGATGTGCGTGCGTGCGTGCGTGCGCTGTGGAGTGGTGAGTACTCGGCTGTAAACGAGTTCTACTAGACTTGACTGGTGGCGTGGAGAACTTGCGATGCATGTGAAGTGAAATGAATTGAAAAGAGGCTAAGTGAAATGATTTGGTGATTCACAGCGGGAAAAAGGGATCTGGTTGTTGAAAGGAGCAGTGCGCGAATCGAACCGGGGCCCGCCGGCGATAGGCCATAGGAGATAAGGTGTTGGCAGCCCACGCCGCCCACGCCACCTCAAACAAGGGGCGTTGCCTCGTTAATTGCCTCCTTTTAGGCTCACCCCGGTGAACTAAAATTCGCAGGACACTCCCCGCGCGAGCCCCGAGCCCCGAGCCCCGAACCCCCCAACCCCCAACGTGCTAGCTAGCTAGTGTTAACTTACATGGACCCTGCACCAGACCCTGACCCTGACTCAGCGGCCAGCGGGTGTGGGAAAAAGCGCTTCCGCGTCTGCCGTGGCGGCTGCCTCGTTTCCGCCACCGTTTCCACTCGCGTACACCCGCCAGCTCCGCCGGCCGCCCATTGGCGGAACCAAGTTGCCGACCGCGGCGATTACAAGTTTAGTATGGTCCCGTTCAGGGTGCACCCGTTCCGTTGCACGCCGTGTAGTGCTTACTTATAATTGCAATTGTACAACACAACGTCTAATCAATATGGGGCGGGAGTACGCCCACGCACACACGCACACACGCCCACACGGCCACGGCCCATGGCAGCAAAGACGGTCACTTCGCCCACGGAGTATAAAGCTGGCAGACGACCCTCTTTCCTCCCTTCTCACAGGCACCTTGAGGGGTTCACATCCAGCTTCCCCATAACTCTCTTGCAGCCGGCCCTACTATAGACCTGTTCAACCGTCTAAGCGCCCGTTACTCATCTCTTCGACACCAGCTCTCGGAAAAACTACTCAGGCACACACACAATATGCTCTCAGCAACCCCAACAATGAACGCAAACCTCAATACAAGCACAAACGGGTCCCAACACCAACACCAGCACCAGCACCAGCACCAGTACCAGTACCACTACCCACAACAGTACCAACTGCCACACCCACACATGCAACATCAACCTTCATACTACGATGTTGCGACCGCGACCGGATATCCAACATATGCGTACAACCAGTACTATGCGCAACCTCAAGCACAGTTCCCACCAGCACAGCCAACCAACAGCACCAGTACCAGCACTAGCATTGACAACAGTACCAGCACCAGCAACAGTACCAGTACAAGCGCCACCTCTAACGGTACCGCCGGTTTTAACGCTACACATCCAATACTTCCACCACTCAATCTGCTCCCACGTCAGCTGCCACCGCTTCCTACTCCATCAAGCTCGACGATATCGTCTGTGTCCACGGGTTCTACGGGATCCACAAGATCCATTGGTTCTATGGGATCCATGGGATCCATGGGTTCTATGGGTTCCATCTCCCTCTCTTCATCCTCCTCGCTACCTAGCCTAAGCTACGTACTCAACAACATCTCCACTTCATTCGAAAAACATACAAATTCACTCACGCACGCGCAAACTATGCAAGCACCAGTACAGAGTGTGTCCAGATCTTCAACCACGGACTCTTCCACCAGTTTAAATTCCATCCCAATCAGTGCTGTTACTACTACTACTAACTCCATCAGTCGTAGGTATACGTGCAAAACGTGCTCTAAAAAGTTCACCACTTCGGGACATTTGGCACGTCACAATAGGATCCATACAGGTGTTAAGAACCATACCTGTCCACATACCGGTTGTAATGCAAAGTTCTCTAGACAAGATAACTGTATGCAGCATTACAAGACGCATCTAAAGCAAAAGTCAAAGGGGAAGCGTTAAGAGTGCTTGAACTGAGCTTGAGCTTCGAACGAAAAGCTTACCGTATTCATATTCATACTCATCTTACTCTTGCTCTTTCTCATACTAGCCCACTCTTGTTCTCGTTCTTTTCTCTAGGATTCTCTCTTCCTAAATAAGTGGGTGTACCATGGGGTACACCACATTCTTTAACTGCCCTCCTCCCCCCACCTCTCCCTTTTCCTTTGCCGCTCTTTTCTGGCACTGCTTTTATAAATTAACCGCTATACCCTGCACTCTATCCTGTACCGGCCATCGCCGTCCGTACGAGCAATGGGTCTCCAATGGCGGCTCATATTGCCGCCGTATCGCCTCTCGCTTGCTTCTGGCTTCTGGCTCTCAAATTCAAAATAATCTCCCAAATCAACACATTTCCACCAGTTGCCAAATGCGAATTCCAGTCGTACCACGTTCGTTGCTCGTTCGTTGCTCGTTCCCATCGTACACATGGCTGGTTCCCACCGTTACTGTCGTACCGCACTCCGTACCACACTCCGTACTACACAGCTATAAAGACCGAACTTTCCACACTACTTTAGACGTTAGGCGTTAGACGTTATACAACTCAGTGTTTACACCCCGATTCTTTAATTCCCCTCCCCCCCTACAAGACCTTGCACATCAAAGCAACTAACGATTTATATCCCCATCCAAGACAACTGAATACAATATGTCCTCTACTTCAGTGTTAGACCCAACTCTTTCAATCAAGACTCAAATGGAACGTCTTGTGCGTGCTAAACAGGCAGAAATCTGTGCAGGTTTAGAGACTTTAGATACAGTAAAATTTCACCCTGATGAATGGACTCGTGGTAATAATGGTGGTGGTGGACGTTCAATGGTTTTAGCAGATGGTGCAACTTTCGAAAAAGCTGGTGTCAATGTTTCCGTTGTTCATGGTGTTTTACCACCTGGTGCAATTGAGAGAATGAAGGCAGATCATAAAGATATTAAGACTAATGAAAAGGGTGAAGTGAAATTCTTTGCATGTGGTTTAAGTATGGTTTTACATCCTTGGAATCCACATGCTCCAACTATGCATTTGAATTACAGATATTTTGAAATTACTAATCCTGATGATTCCGTTCAAACTTGGTGGTTTGGTGGTGGAGCAGATTTGACGCCGAGCTACCTATATAAGGAAGATGCACAACATTTCCATAAATTACACAAGGATGCTTTAGATCCATTCGGTTCTGAATTATACACTGAATTCAAGGAATGGTGTGACAAGTATTTCTACATCACCCATAGAAATGAGACTAGAGGTGTCGGTGGTATCTTTTTCGATGATTTTAACAAATTCCCAGCACAAAAGTGTTTGGAAATGGTTGAGAGTTGTTTCGATGCAATGTTACCTGCTTATGTACCATTGGTGGCAAAGCATAAGGATCAACCATACACCGAGGCTGAGAAGCAATGGCAACAAGTTCGTCGTGGTAGATACGTTGAGTTTAACTTGGTCTATGATAGAGGTACCAAGTTTGGTTTACAGACTCCGGGCTCTAGAGTGGAGTCCATTCTAATGTCTCTGCCAAAGACTGCAACCTGGTTGTATAACTATGAACCAGAGGAGGGCACTAGAGAGGCAGAGTTGCTCACTGTCACCAGAAACCCTCCAAACTGGGTCTAATTTAACCACTTCCACTCTATATAGCTTATAGCTTATGTTATGTGTACGCTTCATGAATTTGATCTGACTTGATTGAGCGCGTATATATTTGGTCTTTAATCTTTAATCTTTAACACAACACGTTTCGATCTTTTTCATCGTTCACAAACCCCTCCTTTTTCCTGCACTTTTAACTTATAGTACCTTTCACTTAAACAAGACACAATGGAGTCACACCGTCGCTCACATTCAATCACATCACCAATGGAGGAACAACTTCTGCAGCAACCCTCCCCCTCTCGAACTCCATCACCATTGCCAACTCCATTATCACTACCATTGCCATTACAATCCCCTACATCTCTAATGGTCAAAGTGTACACGCGATACCCTCATTTAAACGTGATTATCTCATCGATCCTCCTATGGTACATTTTCTCCATGTCCATCTCTGTGTATAATCGATGGATGTTTGCACCTACAACGCAAGGTGGTTTAGAACTCAAATCTCCTATACTGGTTACGGCATTCCATCAATTATTATTGAGCGTGTTAGCGGCATGCACGTTACTGGCACTCCCCACATTCAGACTCAACGGTACCGATACTGTTGGATATGCAATGCCATTACGAGAATATGCTATGAAAGTGCTGCCATGTTCTATGGCATCTGCAGGAGATATTGGATTGGGTAATACCGCATTTCGATTTATTACATTATCATTATATACAATGGTGAAGACATCATCTCTCGTTTTCGTGTTGCTTTGGGGGGTTGTTTTTGGATTAGAGAGATTTACATTAAAAATTGCAGGTATTGTCGGAGTGATGATTTTAGGTGTTTCAATGATGATCAGTGGTGGAGATACAACGGATGTGAATACTAATTCAACTGCATTGGTATTTATTGGAGTTTCACTCGTATTGGCGAGTGCTTGCATGTCCGGACTTCGATGGGCTTTGACTCAAATGATGTTGAAGAAGAATCCAAGAACGAGAAATCCCATACTGACAATGATGTACGTATCACCTGGGATGTGTTTGACGTTACTTTTATTTGGTGCTATCATTGAAGGATTACCTGAATTTACGCGTGCTACAGTGTGGTCTCAATATGGGTTTTTCGGTACATTGATTCTGCTCATCATACCGGGGATATTGGCATTCTGTATGACCATTGCTGAATATGTGTTACTACAGTATGCATCACTTTTGACGTTGTCGGTGAGTGGCATTTTTAAAGAATTGTTGACGATATTTGTTAGTTGGGTGGTGTTTGGGGATCGATTGAGTGCATTAAATCTTATTGGGTTAGTGGTCACGTTTGCAGACATCGTCATGTACAATATGTACAGGTTTACAGAGAAGGAAGAAGGTGTAAGTTATGGCGAGAGTGAAGTGGAGAATGAGTTTGTCGATATTGAATTGGAGAGCGCGTTTGTGAGGCGTGAAAGTGAGGCATGATGAGGTGATGAATCTGGAATCGCAAAAATTACCTCTAGCCTCTAATCTCTGATCTATAGTCTCTAGCCACGGGTATTTTCTGCCTACATTGATAGACCGGCACCTAGCATACAACACAGCTTAAACCATCACCACAAATATCAATGGCTCGCAAGAAGCTAGACCTCGACTACACCTACGGGGAGACTGTGACTCCATCACCAGCACCAGCTGTATCGCTTGCTGGCCTCAACGGCACTGACGACTCTCTTGCAGCTGCCGCTGCCGCTGCGCCCGTGATATCTTCGACTCCGGACACTCTCTCTGGACTCGATGATGCCGGATGGTCCCGTCTCGTGGGCTACACGTGTGTGCGCCTTGTGGCTCCCTGTTTGCTGCTTTTGCATGCTTTGCTTGTGGTGCTCGCACTGTGGGCGGCACAATGGGACATTACCGCCGTGGCGGGTGCAGAGGCTGGTAGTGGCGCAGCAGTGCCGCTTATTGCCGGCGCTCTCGGCGCTAACCTTTTACTGGTGCACGGAGTCGCGCGAGTTCTTTTTGCGCGCAGCTACTGGAAAAAAACGGCTGGCCGATAAGAGAAAAAATCACTGAATTGGATCCGGTCCCCCCTCCGAGTCCCGAGATTCCCCACACAAATTAAATCTGGCGGGGAAAGGAGGTCGAGGCTGTGCGGAAGCTAGCTCCGGCTTGAAAATAGGCTCACAGCTCCGATGTCCGATATGATACGAGCCTAACGATGACGTATAGCCGTTAAACTCGTACTAGCTAGCTTGGCTAGCTAGAGCTGAAGGGCTGGGCAGAATGAGCAGATTTGTCATTATCGGGCAGACACTATCAAACAATATAGCTGAGAAGCGCATGAGCTGGATCAAATCCACGGAATGATGACGCATGCCTTCCCCACTGCTATATAAGTACGGGACATCTCCCCAATACCCTGCGTCAACGTTTCCTAGCTTGTTTCCTCCAACGGTTGATCTACCATCCCCACTCTTTATATTTTAACTTTCACCCATCAATAAGTTTCCATATTCACATTACACATCATGTCTTTCCTCAACAATGACGTTGAATGCACACCTCTCCCACGTCGCGAGGACGTGTCAAGCATCTCGCTCTCGGACCAGTTTGCCAGTGCCGTTCCTTCCTTTCCCTCCCTGACGCACATGTCACACGACTTGGAGGCCTTATCTCCTAGAACGGTCCCCATTCCACCAACAATGCAACTACCGTTGACTCCAGCGAAGCTGTCTAAAACTATTATTGACCACCCAAGAGTCGCATCTTATGCGTTTGCATTTGATATTGATGGTGTGCTTGTTCGCGGTCCAGAGACGCTACCTTGGGGCGTGGAAGCAGTGAAGTATTTAGATGGTGAGAACCCATATAACATCAAAGTTCCATACATTTTCGTCACCAATGGAGGCGGGAAACACGAGTCTGTTCGGGCCGAGGATTTGTCCAAGAGATTGCAGACGCAAGTGGAGGTGGAACAGGTTGTTCAGGGACACACTCCAATGCGCTTGCTAGCTGACCAATATAAGACAGTGCTAGTTGTCGGCGGTGTCGGGAACACCTGCCGGAACATAGCTAAGGAATATGGCTTTGACCACGCATACACTCCAATGGATATCATGAAATGGGATCCGAGCGTCTCTCCTTACTACGAGATGTCAGAGGAGGACCATCAGCACTGTCACTCGGACAATGCAGATTTCTCGCAGGTGAAGTTTGACGCCATTTTGGTGTTTGCAGACTCGAGAAATTGGGCCGTTGACCAACAGATCATTTTAGAACTACTCATGTCCAAGGGTGGTGTCATGGGCACCCTTTCGCAAACTTTTGAAGATGGACCACCTATCTATTTTGCACATTCAGACTTTGTTTGGTCCACTAACTATAGGCTAGTCAGGTACGGTATGGGCGCATTGCAGGTGTCCATTGCGGCATTGTTCAAGGAACACACGGGTAAGGAGCTTAAGGTGATTCGATTTGGCAAGCCACAGCGCAGCACATTCCACTTTGCAGAAAAGGTGCTGAAGGATTGGCGGAAAAATGTTTTGGAGGGGCACATTGATGAGCTCACGTCCACAGCGGGAGACTCAACTGATATCTTCTCCAACGGTGCGGAGTACCAGTACAAGGACGTGTTCAACGACTCCGAAACAGAAGATGCTGATCGTGAAGACGGCGACGACGACGATGACAACGACGACGCCGATGACGGCTCTGAGGCGCTCACTTTCCAAAGTCTCACGAAGCTCAAAACGCTCCCGGCCGTATCAGCACACTCCGCAAGAGCACGGTCCAAGTCTCTCGGCACGACCAACACCACGAACACCGCACGCTCTTTCTCATGTCCTGAAGACTTGCCACCACCGTCTACGGTCTATTTTGTTGGCGACACGCCCGAGTCAGACATTCGCTTTGCCAACTCACACGATGAGTCGTGGTTCTCCATTTTGGTGAACACTGGCGTGCATCAACGCGGTGCGGAGCCGAAATACAAGCCAAAGGTACAATGCGAGAATGTATTGGAGGCGGTGAAGTTTGCAGTTGAGAGAGAACATGCCAAGGAGTTGTCAGAGTGGAATAAGGACGCCGTCAAACTCGACTAAAACCATATAAAATTGCAACCCTTCCTTGAGTTCTTTTGCTCACTCGTTTTGTATTTCTTATATACTATCCTTCCTTTTTCCTTTACCTTTCTTTATTTCTTTGCTCTCTATACATAGTCAATATCACATTCACATTCACCTATATTGTCAAAATTATAATGCCCAATTCCAAATTGTACATGTACCAATTGAGCTCAAATTAGAGAAATTTCCCCCGCATCCTGCAAATCCCATCCCGCGAATTTCTCCATGTGCATTTATCTTTGAGCCGCCTGATGCAATAGAAGAACGAGTTGTTACATGTGCATGTAACATGTAACCTCCAAAGGATAAACCCGACTTGATGAGTTCATTCTTACTACGTGTTTATACAAGCTCTAGAGCACTATTTAAGCAGTTACTTAACGTTGCTGCTAGAATGTGTATACAATGTATTTGTAGGCTTGGCGCTACTTAGTAGCTAGTAAACTTTGAGTGGTTGCAAACAATACATGCACATCATACACAAATAGACGGCGACAGCAGGCTTAGTAAAAAACTGTTCAAACGGTGGCTGGTTTCGGAAACTATCAACGTGCCTAAATATAGCTCTTGAAACTGTTCTACTGCAGAATATAAATACTTTTTGTTCGATGTTTCCCAAGATACCTGATCTGTTTAATATGCAATTTTATTGCATAAATTGCCCGCAGAGTGATTAATTGGTGTATACGTTGACTTATTGCACTCGCACTACTCAATTCGACACTAGAAGCCGAGTGTGACTATCATGAAAGTCACAATTTAATCTCGGTGTTCTCTCGTTTTGAAGATCTAGAGTGCCGCCCCATTCTATCGGGTTTGTCATAATAAAAGAAAAGTCGGCACCATATGAACTAAGTTCAGGATCACTAGCCTATATATAAGCTTATAGAACGATTGTTAATTATACGCCGTTGATATATGTTTGCATAACGTTGATGGACATCAATCATAGCATCAGTACGTATATTGCAATGTTTATAGTTTAGCTTGCACAATAGGGAACAAACTAATAGAGTCTTTCGCAGACTCGCGCGCTTCCATATCGACTAGATCTACGTATAAATCAGCTACGAGCAGAAATCTATTAAGAATTTGGTTCATATTTTATTCTTAAGCTAGCTACGTGTACTGAAGATGGTACTTTAGACAGCAAAATAATTCACTGTCTAAATTGTTATTGAAACCAGCCCACGAATTTACCTATCAACCCCTGTGTTCAATACGGTTTCTTTATGCATGAGCTTCCTTGAGCAGAGCGAGCCCTAGGAATATCTAAAGCTTGGCAGCGATATAGCTAGCTGTAACTGGCCAGCTAGCTAGCCATGAGTTGCCATGCACGACTGATCGTCGATGAAAATATCAAATTGTACACATGTGCATGTAATATATTGCTCTGTTTGTAGCATAACGCAGATTCGGATCTGAACAACTTTAATATCGGCGTTAGAAAATTGTGGGCGCAGATCAATTGCGTTGATCGCTATTTCGTGCAGCTCTAGCAATTCGAATTTTATTGTCGTAGTAAATTATAAATCGCTGCATGCCTCCCAAAATTTCAACTTCCTATAAAAATTCGCCGGCTGCCAGCTCGGGGTGCAAGTAGACGCCGAAATCGATGCCCCCCACAGCCTGCGGTCCGAGTCACCGCCAAACGGAGAGGCCACAACTATATCTTCCCAGTGCGGATCACAGATCGCTCTTTCCTAGCTTCATTAGTCTCCTCACTTTTTCACATATCCACGGATCCCTCTGCATAGTCAGTCACCAAACGATAACAGGAATATAGAAGAGACCTGGTACTTACATGTTTGCTTGTGTAGGTCACATACATATTGGACCTTTCTTTGAAATATGAGTAACAACTATGATCATAACCGCAATGCGAACCTGAACTACGCGACTTTCTCTGTGACGACACCCCTCCAGCAACAGTACTCGTCAACGTCATCACTTTTACCCACCCAACAACTGCCATTATCATCACAAGGTTCCATGACCACAGCTACGATGCAGAAAGATGGAAATGAGAAACCGACCGACAATAATTTTCGAATAGAAAATAGTAAAGTTCAGGACAATAATAACGATAATGAGAGTTCTTTAAACAACATGGAAATCCCAATACTTCCACACCCTAGGAAGCGTGCATTCAGCAAGAGGAGTAGGACAGGATGCTTAACGTGTCGTGAAAGAAGAATCAAATGTGACGAGATCAGGCCTGTTTGTAAAAATTGTCACAAGTCAAAGAGGTCATGCACTTATATGGATCCCACCGAGCTCAAATTAACGAGAAGGAAATCGTCAACTAAAGTTGTACATGCTCAAAAGTTACCAAAGAGCCATTCATATCCGGCTAGTACTGCCGCATCAGAGTCTAGATCTGCAAGTTCTACGACCTCTTCCAAGTCCTTTCCAGTGCCATCACATAACTACTTACAGAGCCATTCTCCATCCTTGCTTACACTAAATGAAGTGCGAACTCGATCACAACTCCAACCCCAGCATCGACTACCCTCTTCACAAAACGTGCTACCAGTCTCATATAACTCAGCGAATGGCAGTTATTACGATGGAGTTGAGAATATGTATGGAAATGTGCCACAAGTACAGCTTCCTCCCTCTCAACCAATGGGGTACTTCCAGCAACAGCATGTACACCCTCCGACGATGGTACAAACAGCACAAACAACGGCGCACTTCCAACAACAGCAACAGCAACAGCAACAACAACAACAGCAACAGCAACAACAACAACAACAGCAGCAACAACAGCAACAGCAGCAGCAACAGCAGCAGTACCCGCAACATTACCCGCAGAGTTCCTTCCAACAGGCTCAACTGTACCCTTCTGTATACGCAAGAGTCCCAAACTATCGGGAGAGCACCATTTCCTCTCCGGCATATCACAGCCACCACTCATCTGACGCCCCAATAGCAATACAGTTTAATCATACCCAACCCGCATACTATGATCAGTCTGAAATTATGTATCAACAACAGGGATCACAACAGACGATGACACCAACGTCGGCACCACCACCACCAATTATGGCACAGACAACAAGATCACCTCAAATGGTAGAAGTCAGTGCCAGTTCGAGATACGTTGCAAACAACATTAATACGTCCTCATACTATCCGTCACAGGGAAGTCATCCCCACAATGGTCAAATGTTCGATAACCCCGGTTACGGTGAGAACCACTAGGGCCATATAATTAATTAGATTTTATCTATTCATCTGCATCTCTCACCGCATTTATACTCAACTGCTTTTGCATAATTTTGTACATTATACCTAACTTTTAGATCAATCAATCATAGACAGATCGTTTCGCTTTCTCATCATGTTTCACGCTTCAAATTTCAATCACTCTAATGGAATTCAAAAGAATCCAAAAAGGATCGGTAAATTTATATAGAGTTGTTTACAGACGAAATATAATACCGAGACTTGTATCAGGTATCTATGCAACCGAGTTACAACTGCACAAGTGGATTATTTACTGGCTAACTGTGGTTTGGGTACCTCGAGTCCAAAACTGTCACTATGAAAGCCGGTAACAGACTAATTATGCATACATGCGAAAGGAATTTCGCTATAGGTTATTCCTATACAGTATAATCGGGTTTTTATTCCTAGAGCTCTAGAGAGGCCCGAGATCTGCCGGAGTAAACCTGCGAGGTGGATAAATATTGCTTACACTAGTGTACACCTGTTCAATTATATCGGCCTGATTAAGCTGGTTGTATAGGATGTCAACGTTTATACCAGGCAGTTTCGATCAGCGTCAATTGTCCAGGTATAATACCAGGCCTAGAGACTTGACGTTTGGATCAAGTAACAAATCCCGCTGACGTGCCGAAACATCACATTTCATTAAGGTATACTCTGAATATAACCCATGAGCTTGTAAAAAGGTCTCCGATTTGTAAATAATATTGCAGTACATGGTGGACTATATATAGTCATTCAATATGGTACAGGTGCTGCTCGTAGTCATCGGAATAAAATAGACATAAATTGCCGCTCACAAACCAGCTCAAGGTGGAAAATTGCGCTAATTCGAGAGGTCGCGACAAGAGAGCTCTATCATGGTTCGTCTACAACTTTTGTTAGCCGTGCACTACCGGGGGTATCGATTAATCGCCTCTTAGTGCAAGCACTGCAACAGAATAGGAGCTATTTAGAGCTAACTACTTAAAACTACTCTAGTATATATGTATGGAACGTGCCCACCTTTTGTGATTTCGATGGGCCCTGCGAAGAAGACGTTGTAGTCAATTATAAGCATTTTCCAAGTTCAATGCTACTGCGCAGTAACAATTTGCGAATCAACGTGTACATGTGTGTATGCATACAGGGTGCATATGGGGTGAAGCTTTACGGTTATATCCGGAGGCTATTTTGCAGGTACCCACTTACTAACAAACACGGGCTGACTTATACACATGTGCATAAATGGTTTCCATTCACCCCCCACATGGATAAATTGTATATGCATATAGGCGGTCAATTATAAGCTGGTGGCCGATCGCGGCCCCGGATCAACGTTTGCATGCACATGTATTTAAAGATCAATTAATACTATATCGTAAAGATTTGTGGTATTATCTTCGAAGCTGCGTGCGGTAGTTCTTTTTTGATGCGATCAAAATCTGTCAATTTTTCAAGCGTTTTCGTGGGCCATCCATTGTGGACTGCATTAACACCTCTTCGGTTATCCAACTGCAGACATTAAAGTAGTAGGGGTGCCCTATGTACAAACTAGGTTCTATAAGCCGATGGCACGCAGCTATGGCCCATTTACGAGCTGAACACACTCTTATCAAATCATGGGACTTATAGTTTCAATGAAGGCCTCCTGCCACGCTCGCCTCCCTCAATCGTGAGCCGAATGCACTATATATAGTCGACTAGGTCCCCCTTGTCGGATTAGTTGTGTGTGATCAGTAGACGATTTCCCCTTTATCATCTCTTTTCTGGCTATATACAATTAATTTGAGCAAACAAACTCAGAACGACAAATGAATAACTACGACGCTAACAACCTTCCACAGAACCACAAGGGGAGATTGGCCAATGAAGGCTACCACTCTATGGTAGCCAATGACCCCAGAGTACAGATGCAAGTACAGATTCCCTTACAAGCACAGTACTTTCCAAATCAGCAGTACTTCCTCCCGCAGCAACAATATGTGCAGTATCATTCACCATCGTTACGTCCAAAAATTACAAAGATACCAGTAATTGCAGGTGGTAGGAAGAAGACGTTCTCGAAAAGAAGTAAGACTGGTTGCCTCACTTGCAGGACAAGACGCATCAAATGTGACGAGGGCCATTCAACATGCAAACAATGTCTGAAGTCAAAGAGAATATGCATGTATCCAGATAATTCTAAGTCAATGAAGGATGATGGAGAAGATGATGAAATTGCACGAGAGAAGAATAGGAAAAATAGCTGTAAGGATATCAACAGAAGTGTCGAGATGTTCACCGTTGAGATTCCGAACATCACCCGACAATCGACTGACAGTTCTCTACAGTATTCTCGTTCTGAGAGTTATCCTAGTCCAACCTCCACTTCCACTTCAATGTCCAGATCCAGCTACAATACGAGTGGGAAATCACCACAACTTGCGAATACAGATGCTCCTTATTTTGAGAAACATGAACATATGTTATCTCCCGTATTGATCTCACAATCACCACAACAGTCACCACAACAATTACCATATCTGATCTACCAATCACCTACCACCGAAAGTAGCCTTGCCGCTCCAATACCCTCCCGCCAGAATAACGTCAACATCACTGAACAGACAGCATGCCAGAATTCGTGTTGCCACAACAACCTTTCAAGGTACCGTTTAGCCTCACCGGAGATTTACTACTCATCCCAAGCTGCTTCAGCACCAATACCGCAAAGAAAAATACAATTCACACAGAATCAACATCATGCATATTCCATACAGAATCCCCAAACAAACTACCCATGTTATCGATAGAAACACGCATCCACTCACTGGGCCAAAGTAGTCGATGTCATCGCTTTACAAGTGCAAAGCAGGGATTTGCTTCTTCTGAAAGTTGTTTGATGTTGATATGCATTGACTTGCTGATAGAAACGATATCAATTTCAGCATCAAGGGCGTTTATCTCAAACATGCTCAATTACTCGATCTGTCATTCCTAGCATAACTATATACTTTTATTCGCCATAATCATTCTAATATTGATCCTGAATTTTATTTTGGCGCCTTTTCTTCTCTCTCCATATCTACCTTCTTTTAGTTTGACCATATAAATGTGCATGATATTTGGAGTAAACAGTACTATAAATTGTTTTATAGAAATCAAGCTATCTGCTAAACGTCAAGTCCAACTGCTCTGTCCAGAAATGTGATTGTGTGTGGCTGATTAGGCTACGATGCGATCCAGTGAAGATGTCTTACAAACTCCAACTATATTCAATTAACTCCGACAATCTACATTACTTTATCCTTTTTCGCAGATACCGTAAGCTCCGCTTAACTCCCATGTATAGCGTCGTTTACATCGGAACCTTGCTAATTGTCATAAATTATATTGCAACTCAAAACAAATAGACATATAACATTGAAAGAAAACGTGGGAGCCAACCGACTACCTCTTTAGACGAATTCCCCCAGAATACTCCATGTGTTGGAGAATGCTTACGCATATCCAGTAAACATAAAAGTACTCAATATATTGGTCTCGGATCTGATATTAAGGAGGAGTATTGTTCGACCATTTCAAAGGGTTGCCCGCATATCGCCATATGAGCAGCCACCATCTGAAAACTAGCAGTACGTTATTCTGATGCACCGCAAGCAGATGTGTTTACTTTGATTGACAGATCAAAGCGTCGATTTGCGATCTAGTGCCAGTTGTACCTTAACTAGCCAATCTCATGTGTATATATTTAGGCTTCATTCAGACAAAAAAACCAGCCAAGTCAATGCAGGTAGGCACTCTCTAGAGCTGTACATTATATACCGACCTCAGATTATACCCACACACACACATGTGTGAGTGGAAAGAGTATACACATGGCTGATGGTTCGTAAATAGGTGCGTAACTGCAGAATCGGGTTTTATAAAGTTAAATTTCATTGCCGCTGATCAATATGCACAGGTGCATTTAGCTGATCTGCCATTATGAATTGATAATTTAATCGCCGCAAATTTACCGGTCTCTAATATTTAACGGCCGCGCGCGCTAGCGGCAGCTCCATCGAAGCTTATAGCTATATAGCTATAGGTGCCCATCTATTCACGTGGTGATCTCGAGAGTCTGCTATATAGCTAGCTACCTCTCTAGCTATCTCTCTAGCTTAACATGCCGAGCTAGCTATCTGAAATTTGGAAGACTTGCCAATGATTCGCAAGCGTGCCGGTTTGCTCCTCGATAAGTGAGTGAATTTCCCACTCCATGAATATGCCGAGTTTGCAGTGGGAGACACTCTAGTTGTTCAGCTATACCTAGCACTAGATATATAGCTTATCTTTTGGTAATTATATTTAGGGCTTGTCATTTCATGCAATTGCAGATAAATTAAATAATTTGTACGCCAGTTTATTTAATAACGTACAAAATGATCTGTACTTATGCATGGGTCCATGTGCTATTTATATAATGGTCGATCTACTTTATTTGTAAAATTACGCCCGCAATTTGTATTTCCGCATGCAGGTTCTGCAGTTTTATGTGCAGTCAATTATTTTTGATGGCCCCCTTTTATCAAAAGAGAATGGGTATATATGTTATAGTTCCACCTTCCACAGTATAGCTGGTACCTTTTCAGTGAGTGCTGGTACACATTTTAAAGGCGCGTAATTTCTTAACTATGTGCCCGAAAGTACTCACCCAGTTAAAAGTACACTGACTCCCAGTGGAAATTTACTCGCTACTGGGGAAGTGTACTGGGAACTTTGTTACTTATAGCACATTCTGGCCATCTAAAACTTGAGCTGTATATGGATAAAACTATAGATCATATACAACCCGAAGATTGGTGCCACGCCTTAGTGTATATCAAACTTACGAGCAGCACTGCATTACTTTGTTAGTATGAACTGGCACCCGATCCCGGCGTTACCGGAAAGTTTTTAAGATGGCTGCTACGAAAAATTATAGTGAAAAGGCACAATTGATCATTCACTAGAGCTTTCAAGGATTTATTACTAGTATTGATACTAGTCTGTAAAGAGTCCTAGTATCAACGTATAAATAGCCATGCAACAGTACTGTAAAATGTGAACTATGTTAATTGCATTTTTACAGTGGTCAATTGCCCTTCTGAGCATCTCAACAGCCAACTGATCTCAAGCTCTTACCAATTCACCACAACTGCCAACAGACTGAAAGTATTTATACAAAACAGCACCGAGATATTTGGACACTGAACATGGCCAAAGTTACTCAACCACTTCTACACTGTGATACAATTTGATCTTGCTACATCATATCATATCAATCAGCTACTCATGTGTCGGTAACAAATGTGTTCTGCTGAAAAGTAGACCGTATCTTGCATACTGGATTCTGTCACATTAAGCTTGCTGAGCTATGGGGAACTCTCAGGACAATTATAAATGACTGTGTTGTAAGAAAGTTAGTGCAAGCAAGTGATCAGTGTTGACAATACCCTCTGAAAAAGGTCACCCCTATTATTCTCATCCCAAAATCAGCTCCAGCTACGGATGCTTTTATTTTAAATATGAAAAGGATGAGTAGCTAAACAATCTCAGGTGATGTGGATTCTCTGACATTAACAGGTGCTATTACATAGATATGCACTTTACATCTACACTTAATTACCACATCAATACTATTCTAATTTGATGTCTGATACATGCACTTCTAAAGGACGAGAGGAATGGTCTGACCATATTGAGTATAAAAGAGACGGTGACTCCATTCCTGATGTCAACCTTAGGCGAAAACAACCAAAGGGATCAGCTGAGCATAACAGCCTACCTTTATCAAGAATACCCAGTGACAGCCCCTTTATCTAATGGGAAGGCAGATTGCCTTTCGAATAGCACAGTGAGGGTTCATAGGAAAGATTTACACCTTGCAACTGATTTGAACTCGCCCCCTGCTCCACAAGTTTCTCTTCAGTTTGACCAACTGATTAACATCTATTCACTTTGGGCACATGAACACCCCCCCCCCCCCCCCCCCTCTTACCGCCGTATAAATTTGTTATCACAGAATTGGGAACGCCACCATAACACTGACAGATCAAGCCAAACATCATGAGATCGTGATCCTAAAAGAAAACCAATCGGAAGCTCTTACAGGAGTAGATATTAATTACACAGCTTACATGATATTGCAGATATCAGTTCTCGATAACGCAAAAAATGGTATCACCCGTCCCAATGTCAAGATCGCAAAGATATTCATCATCTCCATCAAGCTCTTTACCCTTCTTACTGAAAAAGGTCAGTATATCAACTGTTACAGGCTATTTGATTTCCTTTTTGTGGTGATGGTAAACCTCGGAGGTTGAGAACCAATCGTGAACCTTACTTTTAATGAACCTCAAGTCAGTACCATATTCTTCATGAGCTTATTCCTCTGGTGAGAATTCAAAGTGATACACAATTGGGTATTTGAGCAAGAATTTG
The DNA here is from genome assembly GCA_025531525.1 of Pichia sp. P7020A. Lineage (NCBI taxonomy): Eukaryota > Fungi > Ascomycota > Pichiomycetes > Pichiales > Pichiaceae > Pichia > Pichia sp. P7020A. Next base: position 30,113 of record JAMYHI010000110.1, read on the forward strand.
GGCTTACCCTGGTCGTCTGTTTCTTTTTCATTCTTCTTCACTAAATTAATGGATATGTAGACGTGGGCACAATGGACTGGAATCTCTTTGAACACTTCATCAGAGGGTTCTTCCATACTCAAGTTGATTAAGAATGCGGTAACAAGTCTGGAGGAACTGGGAGCAATCAAATGTGACGTGGATTTAGTTTAGGAGATTATGCAATGTTCCTTTTCACTTTATTTCGTTCAACTAACCCTATACTCGTAAGCGATGCAATAGATAAAAATGTGTATATTTGGTTGATATGACATGGCGGTAGGCGACTGTTTGAAGTTCTCCAAATTTTGTGAGTTGATGAAATATTTGAAAGAGATTTGTGTCATTTCAAAATAGGTTTAATGTTCTATGACATATTGAGTAGTACAGAAAGAGAACAATACCCCAGGGGGTAGGTAAGTGAAGAGTCCCTCATCTAGCTAAAACGGTTGGCTGACGCTATTGGTGGAACTTTTCGTTGATGCATTGAAGAAGCAACACGTTCAGAGAGGTGGATAACCACATCATTCATTCAAGGAAGCCAAGGAGAGCTCACTTGGTTTGGATAGATTAAGGTTGTCATTATTAAAGGTGAGGAAACTCAGAAATGAGTAATAATAGAAGCCCAGTAACGTTAGCTATAAGTCAATTAATATCTTCCATTGGATTACAAATGAGTGGTGTACTTGGTATTTGTAATTTTTGAGGTTACTAATTGTCCTTTTGTAGCATTAACTTGCAAATTTTATTAGGGAATCGTCAAAGGCAAAGATCCTTCAAAGGAATGTGTAGTAGATTCAGAAGCAATGATATTTACTTGGATTGTGTGTATATGTATGAAAAGTTGGGATTTTTAGTATCAGTTTGCGGCTTGTGAACTTTTATGGTTTTGGATAGGATCTTGATAACCCATCTAGAGAATCATTTTGGGTCTAAGTACCTCTGGTGTGATCGTACAAAGGTAAACATTCAGGATGGAAGTAATGGGAGCACGACGAAAGAGCCTGTAATGTGAGTTGCTCTAGCAATTGATTAATTGGTTGGTATTCAAGGAAGTTTCTGCTTGGGTGGGAAGGATAGGCCAGATTTGTTTGTATCATTTTTGCACCTTTAGGCTCCACCATGTCGTTCAACTTTTTATTAGGAGCACTATAGCCAATTTAAGAGGATCCTGTCCGAGACAGCTTAATGATGCCGCACTTAATTTATGAATTGGAGAACAGAGGAGGGGGGGGGGGGGGGGGACAATTCAACCAAATACGTAATTTGAGAATATCTATAAAACTATACATGCGATACCCATACATGTGTGCCAATTGTTCATATATACACCACACTCATACACGCGTGTAGCAATTTGCAACCTTCGTCTAATGACAAGCTGCCAGCAATTTCATATTTTCGACATTTTGCAAAAGCCATTTTTATAAATTTCAGTATACCGGGATATTGTACCGCAAAAGCAGGAGGATATGTATATATATAAGTTGGCTATCCATTATTAACGATGTATTGCAAACTTCCGCTTTGAATCGTTAGCTCGGACTTATATTGCTGGCCACGTATATAGATCGAATTTGCAGCCAATATCGAGTTCACTCTTCAATATATATGTGTTGCATCGATACGGTGGCTGCATGCCAAAGAATGTTATAGGCAGAGCCGATCTCAATTATAGATTCGAATAGATCTTGTGAGCTGGTTTGCAGGCCATGTATTATATAGGACTTATCTCGGCAACGTATACGCGACTGACACCTGCACTGGAATCAAAAAAAGGCAGATCGCGCATGCAGCAGAACGCGGCCTATAAATCTCGATTATCGATTAGCTTTGTGGTATTTTTTCCAAATTCAGCGCGCGCGCGTGTGGTAGTTCTCTTTTTGATGCAATTGATCAGAATTTGACGACTTTTGCTCGTCTCAGTGCCACGTACATCCTGGACTGCATCATGGCTTCACCCACGTCTTCGATTACCGGATAGACTATATAGCTGCGGGCACGTCCTGCATATAAACTAGGTTATAGACACTCGATATGGCAATTTTCTGTGGCCCATCTACTTACTTCAAGTAAATACAAGCTATATAGTAAGCTCGTCGCTTCATGGACCCCATTGTTTAAAAGGGGCCCGCCTCCCGCCGTACTCGGAGCTATGTGTATATATAGTCGAGTAGGTCTAGCTTGTCGTTAGTTGTGTGTGATCAATAAACGAATTTGGCTTATAAACATCTTGAGCACACCCGCTCATAACCACAATATGGATATTTACGACGCCAACAACCTTCAACAGAACCACAAAAGGAGATCGGCAAATGAAGGCTACCACTATATGGTAGCCAATGACGCCGGTCGGAAAGTGCAAGTACATATTCCCTTACAAGCACAATACTTTCCAAACCAACAGTACTTCCTCCCTCAGCAACAATTCGTTCGGTACCATCCATCATTGATACCGCCAAAAATCACCAAGATACCGGTTATTGCAGGTGGTAGAAAGAAGACATTCTCGAAAAGAAGTAAGACTGGTTGCCTGACTTGCAGGAGCAGACGCATCAAATGTGACGAGGGTCATTCAACATGCAAGCAATGTCTGAAGTCAAAGAGAATATGCATGTATCCAGATAATTCTAAGTCAAAGAAGGATGATGAAGAAGATGATGAAATTGCACGAGAGAAGAATAGGAAAAAAAACTATAAGGAGATCAACAGAAGTGTTGAGATGTTCACCGTTGAGATTCCGAACCTCACCCGACAATCAACTGCCAATTCTCAACAGTATCCATGTTCTAAAAGTCACCCTACAGCCTCTACTGCCGCGCCGACCATCACTTCCAACTACAATGCATGCGAGCCATTACCACAGTTTGTTAATGGAAATGAACCTCGTTATGGGGAGGATGAACATATTCTACCAGCAGAAGTAATAGGACAGTCACCGCAACAATTACCATACCTGGTCTATCAATCACCAACCTCTGAAAATAGCTGCGCAGCCGCAGCGCATTACCGTACAGATAATATAAATATCACCGAATTGCCACCGTGTCAACACTCATGTTGCAATAAGAACTATTCTGGATATCGTTTGACACCGACAGATAATTACTACACACCTCACGCATCTTCTGCACCAATAGCACAGAATCAACTACATTTCTCACAACATCCACATCAAGCATATTTCATGAAGCATTCGCAGAGTCACTATCCATGTCATTGAACCTCCACCATACCAATAATGCAAAAGTTTGCAACGTTTAAGAGTAAGGTGATATTGGTTTGGACCTGCCCATCTAACCGGTGATTTACGTTCCTTTACATTACAATTATCAATTTCGTTTTTTATCGTAAATAAACATTTTTTTACTTCTATTTCACAATTGTACAAAATACGACAAATTCGGCTGGTATTAATGTATTTGTACTTTCAGAAGAAGTCGATTTGCATGCACACGTATGCGCTTTAGTTTGACTTGATAGATTAATGAAATGCATGGATTGGGCTCATTTTGATGAGTTAAATATGTTTTTTGAATTTTTTACACACTTCTTGGAACTGCTTACTTACTTACTGAAGGGAAGTTGGTACGTACGTTTGTGTCTTGATGTCATTCAGTACGGTTACGTATGCTTACTGTTCCCTAGAGAACACATGCATCAGGTTGCATTCGGGCGCTTAAAACTTAATGCGAGAATCTTCCCGCAGCCGAAGACTTATGCAGTTTCCAGCGCTAGGGACAGTCCCGGAGATTGCTAAGCCGATGAATGCTATTCTATACTGTCTCTTCAATCATATCCTTTTTAAAGATTTGGGCCCCTGTGATGGCTGTTTTCTGAAGAATATATGTTGCCTGGCCAGTATCTTTAACAAAGCTATATATAAGAGGTTATAGCTGTTAAGCTGAGACACGTGTTGCAGGAAGCAGCGGATATACGGCTATAACTGATCTATCCCTTTATAACATCTATCTAATGTATATATGGAAAGATGTTAATCAGAAGAAATTTCTGGGTTGGGTATATAATTTGCAGGTAATTTGCCAGCTTGAATAAATCTTTCACCATATGCATGGTTCTACCGGAATTTCACGCAAGTGCAAGCTATATGTTAGCAGTTATTACTGACGCGCGCATAATATGCATGTCTCGCGATCAGTAAAATCAGTTTAGTTACCGGTGCCTACGTATGCATCTATTAATTGGTGGTGCCAACTTCTATACGAATAAATAGCATATGACGAGCAATTTATGCTATAGATGCAATCTGTACCTATAGCTAGTATTAAGAATAATTCCATGCATTTGGCGGTTGTAGCAATACGTGCATGCAGACACTGATCTTAAATTTCAAGCTAACCGTCAGTTTTTCTCGAACATGTGTGCTTATGATATGGCAGCAGCCGGGTTCTCTGAAACTGAAACTGCAAGACAATTACTGACGGCCAGAACACTCTTTTATCGTCTAGTGCAATGTCCATACATATGTACATGTTATTGGGATCCACCTAGCTTACACGCCTAATAGCTGTACGTCCCTGCATGCTCGACCGATTTAGATGTGTAATCTCCGTGCACGCAGGTCCCGCGGCTATAAGCTACAACTAAGCTTCAAAGAGAGAATATATCCTATAGCTTTTACCAGAGCTATGTCTATATGCGATACCTGCAAGACTGATACTTATCTATCACAAAAAGATCCAGGTACGTGCTGGAATAGCCAAAATTAAAGTGCTATCGTGCTATCGCAGATTCTAGCCCAGAATCGAAGTTTTACAGCGACTTTGACTATGGTCCTGCACTTTCGGCTAAAATCATAGCTTTCCGGATAGTGCTCGCGTGTAGTCGAGCACTACAATTCATATGGCGATACAAAACTAGGACATACCTAGCACCTGCATGCATATGGCTATATCTTCATATAGTATATCCACATGTATAAATCAATTAGATTGCACATGTGCATGATTTGAACTACGTTAATAGATTTGAGTTGTATATGTGCATTTCTATGTTCGGCGTTTGCTTCGGCGTTAGACTGTCGTCCACATGAAATTTAGCAACGAGTGTGGAAATGTTGAGAGACGTGTCCAGGCGTGGTTGTTTCTTCAAGATCTCGTCCAAACAGCAATAGCCTTTGGAACCCAGTTCCTTACTTCACAAAATGCGTCATAATATATTGTCAATACTCGCATCTACACCTTTTGCATTGGGGGATCGATATGGCAGTTTAAGAGGAGTTCCCAAGTTTGATGTGGGGAAGTACACACCCGATGAGAATGGAAATTGGAGATGTTTGAACAATCCTGAGATTGTTATATCCTTTGACAAGGTCAATGATGACTATTGCGATTGTCCAGATGGTTCTGATGAGCCGGGTACTTCTGCATGTGCAAATGGGAAATTTTATTGTGAGAATGTAGGATTTGAACCTCATTATATAAGGTCATTCAAAGTCGATGATGGGGTGTGTGATTACGATGACTGCTGCGATGGTACCGATGAATTACCAGGAGTCTGTGAGAACAAATGTATGGAAATGAGGAAGGAATACGATGAAAGAGTGAGGAAACACAATGAAGTGGTGAAAGAAGGACTGAGAATTAAAGAGAATATATTGGCCAAATCCAAAGAGATGAGACATAATATTCAAACCTCTATTGATAAATACCATGAGGAGATTGGAAGACTGCATGATGGGATAGCACATTGGGAAGAAAAGAAGAATGAGATGGGTCACACGCAGGAGCTCATCATCAACAATTTCAGTATCATTGAGAATGACGTTGACGCTATAACATCAAAATTGGAGTTATCCTTTACTAAATTGGGAAGCTACATTGAAAAGTTGCAATCTCTAGAGGGGATATTGAAAGAGATGACCGAAAAATACAATCACAATTTCAATGACCCCGCCGTCAAGCAAGCTGCACAAGAATATCTCAACTATGCTGCTTCCTTTGATGACGAAAGCGATGATTCTCATAATGTCGACATACCAACCATACTTAACGAACTCAACAATGAGTTTGTGAAAACTAGGGAGGATATATCTATCATAAAGGCAGAAATCTTGAACCTCAAATTCGAGATAGCAGTTGACCAAACCGAATCAGCAGCCGCTGAGTCAGAGTCTCATTCTATGTTGTCAGGCTTCTTTGAGGTATTAGGAACCATCTGCAAAGAGTTGGTAGACTCTTTCCTGGGCGTACAGACACGCATGATTCCAAGCGAGGATGAATTGGCACAGCAAGGTCACACCTCTCATGAACTTTCTAACTCCGAGATTGACAATATGCTCAAACAACTACGTGAGAAACTGAAGGATGTTGAAAAGGCACTCGGGGATGCCGAAGAGGACATCAACAAAAATTACGGGCCTGACGATATCCTCAGGTCTATGACTGACTGCATAACAACACCCATTGGCGATTATAACTATAAACTATGTCCTACGTCTCTACTTGAACAAGTCAATAGCGAGGGCAGAGGTACCAAGATTGGGTTCTTCGAAGAATTGAGGTACTCCAAGAAATCCGGTAATTATCAGCTTGTGTTTAAAAGAGGTGAAAGGTGTTGGAATGGTCCCGTTAGAGAAGCCATTGTCGATCTTGAATGCGGCAAAGTGTCCGAGATAAAACTTGTGACAGAACCTGAGAAGTGCATGTACCAATTAAAGGTTATTTCCCCAATCGGTTGTTTAGAAACAGATCTACTATAGCTAGACTATTAATAGGTTGAAAATAAAAGGTATATGAATTTGGTATTGTCTGTATCCACTTCTATTTAATATAAACCATCACGGAAGTGATATCATCTGGTTTACCACCAATGTAATCTTGACCAGTCAAAGAGGTGAGCTTTTGGGAGAAAGCACTTTTGAAGTTACTGTTCAAACTCAAGACCGTAGTCTGTTGAACGAGAACCTTGTTCAAATCACCCAAACTTTCACTCAAGTTCACACCTTCGCTAGCATTGTCATTGAGGTAAAGTTCAATATCATCTGGGAAGACGTTATCAATCATACCATCAGTAGTAAAGACCACAATGTCACCCTTCTGAAGGCCGTAAGAATACTTATCAGACTCATTTGGTTCATTCATCAAATATTTGGAACCTTTTTTCTTTGCAGCTTCCAAAAAGTCATTTGGAATAATGGACAATTGATATGGTGCATTGAAATAGTACACTTGTTCCTTCGATTGCTCGATACACTTGTATCTGGCGTTTTCATCCTTACGAAACACACCAAACCAAGAATCACCTAGATTGAGAGCTTTCAATTTTCCACTTTTCCCATCAATTATACCAAAGCAGATGGTAGTGGATCCAACTTTAACACTTCCTTCATCTTTGACAGTTTTGAAAGCTTTGTTTAATATGTCCAGAGGTGCCTGTTTTGGATCCTCTAGATAAAACTGCGTAACTTTATTGGCGAGTTCTCTTGATATTGCGCTTGAATCAAAACCTTGTTCGGACCATCCTCCAACACCATCTAGAACACCAACGATAATACCTATCTCAGTATATGCGAGAATATAGTTATCCTCTCCGGTGGGAGATTCGAAAACATTTTTAGCATTCAACAGCTTGAAATTTTGAACAAACTCACCGTCATCATATACACCATCATCGCTGGAGCCACCGCTCTTCAATCTGTCCTTTGGAGAGTATGCCACTGACACTGTGTATTGCAGAGCTGAATCTGTGAATCTCTTTGTGAATTGCTCACCGTTGGCAAAACTACGGAAGCGACGGAATGCTTCATCAGTTGATGAACTGAATTTTCTGAAGGATGTGTGTGCAGAAAAGCAGTTGTGTCCTTTACTGTAAAAAGCACCATGGATGATACTTTTATTACCGCCATTGACACTTGCATTGTCACCGTTGGAAAGGCCACTGCCCTTTGTTCTGTGTTTTTGCTTAGTGGAGTGGAAACTTGCCCTCTGGATGTTTTGAATGGTATATTTGACCTTGAAGGTCAATGCATTGCTAGATTCTGCACGTGCTAGATTATTGACAATCTTGGAAGTAATTGTGATCACTCTATGGCTGCCTTGTTTGTACATTCTTTGAAGTTCTTGCTATGAATATTGATATAAATGCAAAATGTGGTCACAAACTCAAATGAGGAGTAAGGAGTGGTCAGGGGAGCTAATTAGTGAGAATTAGCAAGGGTTGAACAATGGCACGGAATACGAGAGTTTGGCACAACAGATAGATCAGTGGTATCTTTATAGAGCAGACAGTCTTGTGTAAGGATGTGGTGTCAGATACATCAACTGGTAGATCCTTCTGCCTTCTCCGCAGAACGCAAGGTAGATAACTCCATGGGGGAGTGAGTGACAAATAGCGGGAAAAAGAACTTTCCGAGATTTCGTGTTCTTCTGAGTTCTGAGTTCTGAGGACTATTGTCTATTCCATTGGTAAGAAAGCATGTATAGTCTACAATTCACGGCGGCTACTGGACATCACACATCGGTGAGCAGCAAGCCCGAACTTGCTAGTGTGGTTTTCACTGGCCTTCAGAAAGCTGGGTATGCAAATGTCAGAATTGTGATTCAAAATAAATAAGATAGTACTAGTAGAAAGAGGAGACGGATTGCGGAAGAAGAACCAAAAACCTATACAAGATGCAGTAATAACAATCAGAAAAATGTGATATCTATATGTGAGTGAGGTTTCGATGTTGGTTCATGCTTCCCTCCATTTCTTTTCCTTAACTATATCTAGAGAATGGAATGTGTGGAAGAATATAAATATATGGTATTAACACGAGCATGGCCTCGCTTAGTTTTCAAGAGTCTCGATAGCAGATTCGATAGCCTTTGCAAAATCGAGGTCTGGGTTTTCCAAGTCAAAACCAGTAGCTGCAACCTTTGGTGGGTTCAACTTCTTGTATTCAGCCTTTGCTTCAGCAATCAACTTGACCTTCTTTTGGAATTCTGCTTCTTCCTTCTTCTTTTTGCTTTCTGCCTTTAAGGAGATGTCAGTGGTGAAACCGTAGAAAACACCTGCAACTAAAGCACTGTATCTGAAGACCTGTACGGTAAAAAGATTCACAACTAATTTTGGGGTGCGTTTATGTTAGTAATCTTTCTCTTTGAAGGTGGATGCCCTCCATCTATTTGATCTATCCTAATCCAATTTCATCCAGTAGCCGGCTCAAATGTAAGTAGTGTTTCACATTAGATGTGCCATTGGTTCGATGTATGATATTTGGTTGTTGACAGAAGAAATTGTAATATGTTGATGCCGAGAAGAGCCCTATACCCTGTGAGCGGGATCTCTCGCTGTCATGGACAATGGACATACGTTTAAAGTAGACATGACGTTGTTTTGCTGTGTGAAGTGGTGATTATCGTGTACATGCTGGCCTCCCACAGACACCGTTCTGTAGACCCTTTCATTCACTCTGGTGGATCTCCAATTTCAGTCGCAGTCTCGCTACTCGCTACGGGACCGACTCTCTCTGGGCTCTCTTCTCTCGCGTTGGGGGTGCCGCTTTCTGTCAGCATTTAGTTGCCAGACACTTACAGCTTACAGAGTCCCGTCTACAGGGACAGATATATTTGATTGCACAAGTGGTGGGAGATGTGTGTGGACATAGAGGCGTGAGGCGCCCTTCTTTTGACGTTTAGTGGTGACCATTCAGTACATGAATGTTGTAATACACGGGCTGCGTAACCACATACTTATTTCCCGATTAGGAAGGTGACTTTTCCTAAAGAATTGTTTCAATCTATTTATGAAAAACGCAATACACATTAGCATGGCACAACATACAGTGCTCAGCTTAGGAGTTTCTCACAGAATTCAACACATAGTTTTTGATCTTATCTCTCTCGGCACGCTGTTTCTCTTGTTGTTCGGAAACATTGAGCGCCATTTTGGATGTGACTGGAACGACAAGCTGTTTCGATTGCAGCTTCTTACCAGAACGACTTAAGAAAGTAAACTTCACACCACTGCTATTATTTGGGGTATCATTGCTAGTCGTATTTTCGGCCTTCTTGTTGTTAAGCTTATTGAGAATTGCCTCTGGAGTACCTAGTTGATCACTCAAGGCACCTCGTTGCTTAATCTTCAAAGCACTGCTGTTATGTAAACTGTCCTCAACGAGCTTTTTGTACTCCATATCCAGTTCTGCTTCTCTAAACGCTTGCTCGTGCTCGAAGGAAGACTTTGATAAAGTATCCTCATCTTCGTTATCGTCATCATCGTCGGGCTCGTCATCAGAAATGACTCGTCTTTTCCCTTCTACGACGTCATCCTCCAGCTCCTCTTCCTCGCCGGACTCATCATCATCACTATCATCATCATCATACTCATCATCCTCATCCTCCTCCTCATCATAATCGCTAGACCCATCGCTACCATCACTATCCTCATCGCTACCCAGGCCGATTGTTTTGTTCACGTCGATATCACCATTCGCATTAATCACAATGTTTTGATTATCTTCCTCGTCTTCCGCATCCTCATCGTCATCTTCATCGACTTCATCATCACCTTCCTCATCGACTGGCTGCTGTACGTTTCTAGTAGAATTTCCACTCACATCTGACGAAGATGTAAATTCACACTGAAGCTCTTCAAGGGCAGCTTGGTACGATGTACTCTTGGCTAACTTGACAGCAAAAGAATCTGTCTCATTCAAATGATCGAACATGTCATCAACCTTACTAGCAAGGTCTACCGGCAAAGGTTGTGTCTTGGTGAAGGTATAATAGTTGAAAAACTTAATAAAAGTAGTCATCATCTTCATTCTACTTTTTGCAAGGGCCCTACATCTCAACCTTGAGAGGATACTGGCAATGAGCCTGATTCTGAAATGATCATCTGGCTCGTCGAGTTCACAATAGCCTTCTTTGCTTGGGTGGTTATTTGGGTGTCCGAAGCACAAGATCTTGTAAAGCAATGGGAATAAATAGTCTTGAGAGATCAGTCTCAAGTTCATCAGTTCGATAAAGTAGATAACTTGTGAGAGTCTCTTTCTGAGCTGCTGATAATCGTTTTCCTCCAATCCCACAGTGATGTCTTCCAACAGCTGATCAACAACAAATACTTTCAATGCCTTATTATGATTATGTGTGAGTTCCTTCATAACAAGTGCTAGGTTTCTGATATCCGTGTAGTTAACATCACCTGGACTAGAGAAGATGGTTTGTATACGGTGATAGATCACAGGATTGTTCCAATCCATACATTTGATCAAGGTGGCGATTATTGATGTGTTGGATTCTTTCAATTGAGTTCTGATCAGATAATGCAAGAACTTCTCTTCCTTAAGTAGCTCAACTTGTTGTTTAGCTCTTTGCTTTGGTGGGTTCAACGATAGAAGGAAAACTTTAACTGCATATTTGTCTGTGTGAGAGAACTTCTTGGTTTTGTAAGCATAAACCAACATGTCAATCATTTCCTTTGTGTAATCCTTATAATCATCATCGTAAAGTAAAATCTTGGAACATCCTTCAAACATCAAAGAGAGTAAATCAATGTTGTTGTTGATCTCGATGTTTAACACAAGCAATCTAATTTTATGGAAAATGACATGAATAGGTATCATTTTGAATTTGATCAACTCAGAGAAAATGAGAATATCCTTCTCTGTAATTGAATCATGACGGATTTGAAATCTGAAACTTTTATCGAGTCTCGTAATCAAGTCCTCAATACACTTTTCAAAATATTCTTGATTGATCTTTAAAAACCTTGCAAGGTTTTTGAATTTTGAGACTTCTCTTAATTCGACGATGTGTTTACTCAACCGGTTTCTTGACGCTTTATTGCTGAGCCCCAATTCCCAAAAGTCTGTGACAATTTTATCAACATCAGCAGCGGTTTCAGCGTCGTCTAATCTCAGAATTATATCTGCAATTTTTTCACCCTTCCCCTCTTGTTGTAACACTTTAGAGTTGACGGATTCGAGAGCCTCTTTGGATACTAAAGAAGTCAACGGTGGGATGACCTCATAAAAGTTCTTAGCCTCTTCGTTATCCCACATTTGCAGCTGTTGGATTTTCTGTTGTTGTTGTTGGGACGCTGTGATTAGCGTGACTTTAGCCAATTCCTCCTTTTCGACATCATCAGCCTCTAATTTTGGAGCGGGAATGCCCGATAGAGGGCATGCAAATTCACAGAATGTACTAAACTCTGACAACAATGTGTCCAAATCGTCTGCCCTTGTCTCCATGTTTGTGACAATCTTACCGATTTTGATGGCGATTATGTTAGCGGTAGCTCTCATTTTGTGTATAGATTTGTAAGTATCTTCTGCGATTTTGACAGCATTCTGAATGTATGACTTGAAAAGTTTCCTCAAGAATACGAACATTTTATCCTCATACCTTGGATTATCCGTCTGCTCATAGATCATAGAACCGAATCTTTTCAAGAAAGACGTCATAATTGGTAACGTCACACCGGAGTTGAAGTCATAACTCATGATCTGTTTCACGACAGGAATGATTATAGGAATATCATCTTTCCCAGAAGCCTTGAGTTTGGATAGATATACAGGAAGTTCCACAGCTGGCATGTCGTTGACCGTTCTGAATATACCACATAAGTTGAATTCCATCGTCAACTTCAGAAGATTTCTCACTTTGATCATCATTTCCTTCTCCTCTTTACTAGGTAACTTCTCCTTTGGATGGACAAAACTGTGCACAAAATATAATTCCACGAATGGCGTGAATGTAGTGGTGAATCTCTGATGTAGTGCAGAAACAACTTCCACGGCAGATGGAAGATCTGCATTCTTGGACAATTTACAGAGAGATTCACATAGTGCAGCTGCAATCTCATTAATATATTTTTCTAGAGATGTGGTCCTAATGGCATCAATGAATTGAGTCTCTGTATCCTTCGTGATGACAGTTCTGATCTTTTTAATAAATGCCGTGTTTTTCTTCAAACTCGTATCTAAGACACCCTTGGTTTGGAAAACTTGCGTGTCGCCGTTCCATGCTCTGGTGTTGAGATCCAGAAGCTCATTGCATCTCTTTTCCGAATCTTGCGTAGCTGGGGTAGACATTACGCAGCGCCGAGTTGGATTGCGTACTGAAGGAGGCCTCTATGGATGTGCTTATGTAGAAACCGAATGATGAATGAGGTACGATATGATATGACTTCAACTGCGTGAAGGATGAGGTTTGAAGCTGGAAGTTGAAAATTGAAGGCTCGACTCTCGACTCTCGACTCTCGACTCGACACTCGACACTCGGCATTCGGCTGTTTATTGTTCGCCTTACGAACTTTTTACAGTCTACGATCTACGATGTAGCGCTGCATGATTATGGGCGGGCCGTTTCTGAGAGTGTGTGACGAGAAGCCAGTAACCTTGACAGATGCATGAGTGTATCAATTTATTTATGCTATGTACAAACTTTATAATAAACAGGGGAAAGGAAGAGAGAAAATGCGAACATTAGGAGCAAAAACAACACCCTCAGAAGAATCCTCTGGTGAAGATTCTACCCTCTGGCAATCCATACTCATCTCTAACGTTATCAACGTTCAAGTCGTAGATACTTCTCCAAACGTGAGCGCCAACGGCATGTAATTTGTTATCTTCGACGTATTTTCTGATGTTGAAGTTCTCTTTGCTTTCAATCTTGGAGATCATCTCTTCAAGTTTTCCATCTTGTCTGAAAACCCAGACTGCAAACCTTTGCTTACCGAGATTCTTCTCTGGCACTGGTGGCAGGTATTCAACCAAGGAATATTCAGGATGTGCATCGAGTTTCTTAACGTCGATGATGGAATCAGTATTAGAGAGCGAAACATCCTTCAACCCCCAATGAAGAGTTGTCGTAAATGTATCGTTTTCAACATCTGGAGTGTCAGGATTGACAATGAGCACCGTGTAGAGGTCGTTGATAGACTCTTTGAATTCAACAATCTCAAAAATTGGTGGTTTACTGGTAACGTTCGAGGATAAGATAGCACCTGGTTCAACCCACGTTTCCACGTTATTGTGTGGGAATTTCAATTGAACGTGTACTTCTGGGTCCAAAGTAGGTAAGGTGTCGGGAATCACGGAGAGAGATTCCAATCTTTGCATTGTCAACATTCTGTTGTATGATTTCCACTGTTCTTTCAAATAATGTCTGTATACGGGCTGAGATCTGTCCACGTGGGTAGTACCATAGAGTCCATTATACAAAACCTCTGGATTGTTGAGTTCTGCATCGACGAGAAGTTGTTCCTTCTCTTGCCTTAACTGCTTCAATTCAGAATCATCCTTGATGGATTCTAGCTTAGAATCAATCTCTTCAACCTTCTTGTACATTTTTTCACTCTCAGCTTCAAGCATTTGATATGCTAATGGATAAATTTTATCAAGGTCCACTGGAGAATGGTATCTAGATTTGGATAGTTTTGTCTTCATTGAGACTGGTCCATTTGGTAGAGTTGGTGATAAAAGAGCCGCTCTCAATGCTGGATTTTGGATCGTCAGAGATGGTGATCTCTTGGCGACATTTGACCAGATTCCTCTGGAGACAGTTGATGCAGCGCTGGAGGACATTGAGGGGTGGATGGGTGTGCTGTTATAGCTGTTGGATGCAATGACGGGAGAGACACTACCCATCCACCACAGTGCAGTCTAAAGGTGGTGTTCAGTGTTAAATGTTCAACTTTCAAGTTTTCAATTCGTGAAAAACACGAATTTCGCATTTCGTCTATTTTTTCTTGCTATACACTATACACTATACCATTACACACTTACCGTCTGTTAAGGTCTACGGAGGGGGGCTACACTTTCTGACAACGACGTTGGCGAGACGCCCGATATTCCTAGGTCTGCAGCGAGCTGTTCACTCTCGATGTCTGCGAGATCGAACGAGAACGAGTTGAACGCAGACTCATCAAACCCGAGGCTGTCCATATTTTGTGAGTGTAAATGTAATTGAGAGTCAGAATGATTGTAGTGTTTCAATTCGAATACTGTATCAAAAGTCAACGGGGGAGGTTTCTTCATGACCGAGGATGACGTTGATGGTTGCGTCATCATTACGGGGGATACCGTTGAAGTTGTATCTGATGGAGTAATGGTTTCCAAGATTGTTTCCGGGGCTCTGATGAATTCGTCTAGTGATAATGACATTGGGAATGATAAGAGGTCGAGCTCGTTCAAAGATCTCGATCTCGTTCTCTTGTGGCCTCTTCCGGTAGTTGTGCCCGTGCCTGTGCATGTGCTTGTGCTTGTTCTTGCACTGGTAAAGGAGTTGGTACCAGTGGCGGTGTTTGGTGTGAAACCTGGCGTCAAGACGAAACTATGCAAGGATGGAGGCTGGTGAGATGGTTGTGATTGTGGTTGTGGTTGCTGTGATAAATGGGGTGTTGATACCTTTGAATTTGACTTTGGTTTTGATTTAGATGTAGATGTTGGTACTGTCTGCGATATGACTCTTCTAGAAGAAGAGGAAGAAGAAGAAGAAGACGAAGGTGCAACATTGCCCAATTTCACGGTTGTACTCTTCCGCAAGTTCTGAGAAACGGCGGGTTTGCTGAACTTTACAATGTTAATGGAACGTGGCGTCGATTCCATGTCATTTGTGGTAAAGTCCCATATGAAAGAATGTAGTGGGTCCTGTGATTTGAAGTTGACGATATTGTCATTGGGGAATATGGAGTGGGTGATGACCAAGTTCCCGAATTGAGAATCTTCAATAGCACCATTATGATAGTCATTGATCATACCTGCCCATAGTTTAGCTTGTAATGGTAAAATTATTTTCACCAATGTAGAGTTTTCCTTGAGGAAGGAACCGTTGACGGGATCACAACGACGATATATTAAGTTGAGTCCGTCATATATTCTGATTATGGACTTTAGCTGTATTATGGATGTATAGTTGACGTTCTTCAATGTGGATTTATCGTCAGTGATGAAATCGGCAATGTCTATAGTGAGCTCCACGAAGGAAACCATTTGATCCTTTTCCAAGTTAACATTTGTGGAAGAGTTCAGAGTCAGTGGGATTTTCGTATACGTGAGAGAATGTGAGAATGTGCCATGGTATATCTCGTCGATGCAGTTGCCAAGGTGTTTGTTTGCAGACTTCAATTTGGCAATGTACTTTCCTTCTTCGTTAATCTTATCAATGTTCTTCAAGTCAGTAAGTGGGATCAGCGAACCGCTATTTCCAGATTGTTTGTTTTTGTTGATGATAGTACCGATTTTGACAACCTTGACATTGACATTAGTCATGGGGGTACTATCAGTAACCCTTTCTCGCATCGTTGGATTCAATTTAGCCTTGATCGGAAGGAGATCTCTGTGTTGTTGCAATCGCTGACGGTTTTGAACGATTGAAGTATCTGAGAAATGGCGCGTTGGGAAAGTGGTAAAGCTACCGTGATGTTGCTGCTGTTGAAGAGATGGAGATTGTAAGAACGACTGTTGTTCTCTCTCTCTTGGTTTGGGCAGAATTGAGACCATATTAGACCCATTTATCTGTGTATGTTGCTGAGTTGGCGTGGATGTGGATGTGGATGTGACCATTTGAATGAATTTGGGGGAAACTGAGTTCGAAAGGTGCTTTGATTTACCATCTCTTGATGCAAGTGCGTGCGAATGCGTGTTGGTATGCGGTATTGGAGCTTGTGACCAAGCCCGAGCCTGAGCCTGGTTCTGGGTCTGCAACTGCAACTGCGCCTGCGCAGGAGTGGACGTGGATGCCGAACTGGATGCTGGAGTCAATGTAGGTGCCGGTGCTATTGGTACGTGTGTGGATAACGATGTGATGGATGCGTTCGATATTGAGTTTTTGAATGTCAGGGAAGTTGCAGATGTCGGATCTGAAGATATTGGACCTACACCATCCGACCATGAAGTTTCGTACTTCTCCGGCTTTGTGAAAGTAGTTTTCCTTTTATTGTACACTTTTCTTCTTTTATTTGTTTCTATGAGGGAGTCCTTAAAATTTGAGAGAAATGCATTAGGTTGTGGCATATGTTTAAGTATTTCTGGATCTACTCTGTTGTTTCTCACTTCGGCGATAATATCGTTGACGTTCTTTGTTTTAAGATCGAAACCTTTTCCCTTGAGGTATGTTACCAGAAAGTCCGACCTCGGTTCGACGAGTAGTTGAGTGCTCGTGTCAACAAGAAGTGACGCATATATGGTGAGTGCTTGATTTAGATGAAGTAGAATCTTAGCTCGTTCAGCGGATGCGTACTGTACCGTAGACAAGAACGTCAGCTTGAGGCCGGGAGTAGCAGTAGGAGGGGTAGTGGTGGAGGTAGGGGTGGGGGTAATTCTAGTTTTGTTTGAGTTTGTATTGGAGTATGCGGAGATGCTGTCTTTGAAAGTAGGAGGTGCTCTAAGGAAGCCGTTGTTGGTGTTATTGTTGGTATTGGTATTGATATTGGTATTTGTAAGCGGTGATGTATTAGTGGGGAAACATTTAGTGGTAAGATTTCCTTCTCCTATTTCCAGGGACTCCCCATGCATCGATGGTGAATCGACTGGTATTGTTGGAGAGCTAGACAGGACTTGCCTAGGGTCATGAGGATCATTCTCATTCTCATTCTCTTTCTCGTTATCACTAAGGTCCACATTTAGGATTATATGATTGGCGTTTGACTTGTTAGAGCTGATGCTATTTTTGGAATGTAGTGCAAAGTCAAAATCCTTATTAAGCTTGTTGGTAGTTAAGTTGATGTGCTTTGGTGATGATGATATGATGCTACCATTTTGTTGTAGTTTATTGTGATGTAAAAGGGGGTGAGCTGATGATGAGGAAGAAGCAGAAGCAGAAGGAGAAGAAGGGGTTGATGCGATTCCCGCTGCGGTATAACACTCAGACCAATGCGAACTTGATAATACAGAAGGGTGAGTATCCGATACGTTTAGAAATTCGTCAAAGAGGTGATCATCGGAAGCTGTATGAATGTCCTCATTGACATTGCCTGTATTGATGCTATTGATCTGCGACTCGGACATGTGTACGGTCTCTCTCTCACTGTTGGGGACGTTCCTGTGGGTATTGGAGTTGGAGATGAGCTTGGACGGCATCGACGGCTGCTGCAGAGTGGGCTCCTTGTGGACCATGGCGCAGCTGTGCTGTGTGGTGTATGGGAAGAGCAGATCATATGAGAAGAGCAGAGGAGAATAAGTTAGAAAGAAGAGAGGTGATTGCCATTGTTGAGTGTTTAGCGTGTACCTGAAGCCTGAACTGACGCGACCGCGTTGGGCTTGGGCTTGGGCTGGGGCCAGGGGTGGTGTTGGTAGCGGTATTAGCGGTGCCAGCAGCTACAGCAAGGTAGAGTAGAGTAGAGAGTAGTAGAGTAGAGTATGGTGGTGGGTGGTGGTGAGCCAGTGAGTGGTAGCGGTACAGAGAAGAGAAGAGAGTAGAGTTAGGAGTTAAGAGTTAAGAGTTAAGGGGCGTACTAGGTGCAGTTCTAGCAGTGCTTTGGTGTCACGCCGGGGCTGGGCCGTTCTCAACGACACCAGCACCAGCACCAGCACCAGCACCAGCACCAGCACCAGCACCAGCACCAGCACCAGTACCAGCACCAGTATCACCCACCACGCCTTGCTGTACTGTGCTCTCTTCTCTCCTCCTCTACGTAGTCTCCCGTCTCGAGCACTCGCTTCAGTTCGATTTCCATTTCATTTCCATTTCGAGGCGCTCCGTGTTGCACCACAAACAGCTACAACACAGCGACGGTGACAGCTGTACAGTACAGCAGAGCAGAGCACGGTACGGCACAGCAGCACACTCTGACTTGCAGCCCAGACCATCCCATCCCATCACATCCCAGCCGACCTCGACCCCGACGCCGATAATGATGAAGGGATTTAAGCAACGCTTCCGCTCCAAAACGAGCACCAAGAAGGACAAAGACAAGGACAACAAAGACGCCGGCAGAGACAGAGATAGAGAAAGGGATAGAGATAGAGACAGGGACAGAGACAGAGATATAGATACAACACCCTCGTCTGCGAGCCCCGTCAAGGACGCAGGCTCTACAGGTACAGGTACAGGTACAGGTAAGGACTCCCCAACATCGGCTGTTTCATCCGCCTCGTCCTTCTCCTCCTCTGGAAAGGAGAGACAGAAACACGCATCTAAATCATCAACTTCACAACAACAACAACAACAAGATCATCTGGATCAAAACTCTTCATCTATACCACACGCAGACTCGCATCAGCAATTCCCTTCAGCTTCATTTGACATGAATGCCGTAACGGCGGTCACAGCAGTCACGGCCCTCTCCGCACAACACCAACAGAATTTGTTCAAACAGTCTTCTATGGGTAACTCAATTGGTGCTTCTCCCTCTGCTGCGGCTGCATCTGCTGCATCTGCTGCTGCTGCTGCTGCTTCAACTTCCACTCTACCATTACACAATGCAGATATTGACCTACCACAGTCAGAAATCGACTATTTGAGATATCACACCGCCCATCATTCTCCATTCGACAAAGTCCCAAAGGATGATCTGGAACTCAAACCGAAAACACCACAACGTCATTCATCTTCCAGATTTGAACCATCACTCAATGCTCAGCCTTTTGAGAAATCACCTCCATTCGAAGAGGTGGACCCTCAATTCCACATTGAATTATTCATTCAAAAAGTGGATCAATGTAAATTAATGTTTGATTTCTATGATCCATCTTCAGATATTCAGGGGAAAGAACTCAAGAGAATTACCCTACATGAATTAACAGTCTTCATCAGTACAAATAGAATCAATTTCACAGAAGAAATGTACAGACACGTTGTGGAAATGTTCAAAATCAATATCTTCAGACCAATCCCACCTCCAGTGAATCCCATAGGTGACATCTATGATCCAGATGAGGATGAACCAGTCTATGAATTGGGATGGGCTCACATGCAATTGGTTTACGAATTCTTCTTACGTTTCATCGAATCTCCAGACTTTAATAACACTATTGCTAAACCCTTCATCGACCATCAATTCGTCATCACTTTACTCGAATTGTTCGATTCAGAGGATAATAGAGAGAGAGATTGTCTAAAGACAACTCTACATAGAGTATATGGGAAATTCTTAAGTTTACGTTCCTTCATACGTAAATCCATTAGCAACATTTTCTTAACTTTTGTCTATGATACGGGTCATTTCAATGGTATCTCCGAACTATTGGAAATTCTGGGTTCCATCATTAATGGATTTGCATTACCCTTGAAAGAGGAACATAAAATCTTCCTCATACGCGTGTTAATCCCATTACATAAGGCACGTTCACTGTCTCTATATCATCCACAATTGGCTTATTGTATCTTACAATTCTTAGAGAAGGATTCAAATCTGACAGAGGAAGTCATAATGGGATTATTAAGATATTGGCCAAAAATTAATTCTCCAAAAGAATTGATGTTCTTAAATGAGATTGAAGATATCTTTGAGATTATTGATCCTATGGAATTCCAAAAAATTGAAATTCCATTATTCGCACAATTATCCAAATGTATCTCATCACCACATTTCCAAGTCTCTGAGAAAGTATTATGTTTCTTCAACAATGAATATTTTGTCTCTTTAGTCACGGAAAATGCAGAGAATATATTACCCATCATTTTCCCATCCATGTATGAACTCGCACAACCAGAATTAGGATTTGTCGATAGAGCTACCAATGGTGGCGGTGCAGGTATCGGTGGTGGTGTCAATGTCAATGGGACTTCGACGGATGCTTCGGCAGCAGATGCCGATGGTTTGATCCCTGCAGATATTGATTTCGATGAACCTAATAACTGGAATAGGACAATCTCCACCATCGCATATAGCGCTCTCAAGATCTTCATGGAAACGAATCCAATCGTCTATGATCGTTGCTTTGTACTCTATGAACAACAGATCAAGGAAGATAATGAACGTAAGAAACTGAGACAGGAACATTGGGAGAAGTTGACGAGTTATGTGAATAAACTGAAAATCGGGCAAGTGGAAAATGATATCGAGATCAAATAGTTCTAATTCTAATTCTAGTCAATTTATAGTTTATAGTTACGTATTAGAGGTTTTTTTTGTTCTTCGTATAGTTTATAGTTGTACTTTCTACAGTATATTCGATTAACACACACGTACACACAAGTGGATACAAATCTAGGTGGCACTTTTGTACTCTCTGAGAATGACAGGAACGGAAGATGGTGGCAATGCTCCAAATTCAGTGATAATTTTCTGGATGTATTCCGGAGGCGTCAAATCGTATAGAATGTTGAGAATGTTCAATGATGGGTACGATTTCCAATTACTCAAATCGTATTCATCCTGTGTCTGCTTGAGTTTGGACAAATTTTGCTCCTTTTGTTGTTGTTGCTGTTGTTGCTGTTGTTGTTGTTTTCCCTTTTTCCCCTTCTCTGCAGCTTGTTTCTCCAATGCTTGCTTCTCCTCGAGGGTGTGAATGTACTGTTGTAAGTTAAATCCTTTCTTGTTGAATGGTTTGGTATTGATTAAATCATCAGCGTCACCGAGCTCATTTAATGTGACGGAATCTAATTGAACTTTATCACTAAATTTCAAACTCTCACAACATACGAGTACGGGGATGGATTTATTCTTTGCAGCCATTGCTATAAGTGCCGTTCCAACACGAGAATATAGACGGCCATTGGATAGCATGGAATGTGCACCTAAGAAACAGAAATCAATGTTGGATTTCTCAAGTACGGAACTCAAAGAATTGATAAGATTGTAATGAAGTTTGATGTTCGGTAGTTTAGAGAGTTTCTTGGCGAGTTTTTTACCTTCAAATAAAGGTTTACTATCAATGATGTAGATTTCGAATTTCTTATTCTGATCCACTGCACAATATTGGAATAATTCACTCAATACGTTAGAGTGTCCATATGTGAGGATTTTGGAATTGTTCATTATATGACTCTCTGCATATTCAATGATGACACGATCTGCCATTTCAATCTTCTCCATGATGAATTGGTCAATTTCTTCATTGAGGATCTTCTTACTCTCCTCTTCGGAAGTGGAAATGGGGATTATGGAAATCTTCTGTTTGAGCCAACGAATGGCATTACCCATGGAAATACTGAGAGGTCTACCCGTTTTCAGGTACTCAATTTGATGACTCAAATGTCCAGTGAGATGTCTCTGTAAACTGGTTCCCTCGGGAGTCTTGTATGAGCTAATGACATCTTTGAAAGTCTTCATCATGGCGATACAACGTTGAGTAGAACCGACAATCTTGTATGTGGAAATCTTAAGAGTTAATGAGAGAATGCTTGGATGAACAATGGATGCAATCTTCGCAGTGGAAGAGATACGTTCTTCCTTAGTTTCCAAATGGCCAAACATGGGAGGCGTTTTCAAGTTTGGATTGTGGATCTTTGCATTGTGGAGTTGTTTCTTGATATGCGTAACAGTCTTGGGAGTCTTTTCCTTCTCCTTATCCTTAGCTGATCCTGTTCCAGATCCAGATCCTGTTCCAGCACTTGTTTCAGACCCGGATTTATCCTTCTTAGAATGATCCTTGGCGTCCTTGCCAGCGTTTTCTGCGGGATCAACACCAGAAGCAGCCTTTGCTGCTGCTCTCTTTGCGGCTTTCTCCTTCTTCTTCAGTTCTTTGAGCTCCTTGTTGGAGAGTTGTTTCTCACCTGATGGTGCTGGTGCAACCGTTTCTGTAGCCTTTGCAGGCTGTTTCTGTTGTTCCGGAGCGTTCTGGGCCTCTGACATGTCTCTGTTATTGGCCAATATCACTGAATGTATCTCTCAACCGCCAGCAGACTCCGTATCCCGTCAATGGCGCTCTCTAACACCACTTACAGCTCACTGTAACTGCGTAACATCAACGGAACTTCAATTTCTCATTTCTCATTTCGCATTTCGCAGATTTCGTCGAGC
>JAMYHI010000111.1:0-52616 GCA_025531525.1 Pichia sp. P7020A
GTGGAGACGACAACACCGGAGAGAATCTTACCTCTGATAGAAACGGTACCAACGAATGGACACTTCTTGTCAATGTAGTTACCTTCAATAGCAGACTTTGGAGTCTTGAAACCCAAACCAACTTCCTTGTACCATCTCTTGGTTCTTCTGGTAGCCTTAGCCTTTGGGTTGGTGAAGATGTGTGGTTGCTGTATTGATATGAGACAAACAAGTTGTGATTATGTTAGTATTAGGTTCTTCTGATAATGTTTCTAATCTTGAACAGAGTGTATGATGTAGCGATTCGATGTATAGAGAAAATAATGAAAATGGTTCATTGACAGACGGTTCAGTTTTTGTTTAAGATTTGAATTTGAGCCAATGCCTTGTTACGCAGAGCTAACGCAAATCGTTCATTGGTTTGTTATTTTGCTTGCAGGTACTGAAAAGTTCAATATGGACTTGTATCTAAGTTTCTCGTCATAACTTCTTCACGATTTGGTTGCACTTCTTATGTTGGTTCTGGGACGATCATATCTTTATTATAATTGCTATTCTATTGTTATTTCACTTCACTTTACATCATATATTAGCTCAAAGTTGATTCATCATCGATCTCTTAGTTTCGTTTTTCTAAGCTGTGTACGTACCTTTTGGAAAGCCTTTTCAGATTGAACGGTTAATTCGGTGGTCATGTTTGTTCTGAGAAGTGATCTTGATCCAACAGAAGGGACTCTACAGTTCTATGATAGTGCCTGTGTATACACGTTTAACAGCCTTGAATTTGATAATCTCCAACCATCAATTTTTCGTAGTGCACCGACCTACCTTCCCCGTAGAGAGAGAGCCATTCTCCCGCCAGAGCCCAGAGAGCCTAGAGCCAGAGCCAGAATCAGAGCTGGAGCCGGAATTGGCAGTTCGCAGTCACGGCTGCCGACCCAGCGACGCAAACCCGCGCACGTTTCTCAACGCAGGTGTGGGAAATTCTTGCTTCATGATAGAGCGCGACCTCCTTAAATATGTGTGTGAGGTGTGCGGGTTGCTTACAAAAAGCCCTAATTAAGTGCACGTGCACATTTGCAAAAGTCAAACCCTCCAAAATTACTTTCAATTGGGATGCGGGATATTCTCATTGAAATACTTCTTTACATTTGCAACTCCGAGATCTACACAAGTATACACGGTAATGCATCTATAATTACAGCAAAAATTCCATCTCCACAGCCTTTTCCTCACCAACCTTCTCAGAAAGCTTTCCCTTGTCTAAGAATTTCATATCCTGGAAATCAAAGCCAGGCACAACGACTTCACTCACCCATAAGATGTCTTGATTGCTCTCTTCGGCACCTTCCGTCAAAGGCAATAACACACAACCTTTGTAAACACCGGGCTCAACGACCCATTGGGTTCGTTCTCCCTTTTCTGCATTGAATCCGACAATGAATGTCTCGATTCTATTATCAGGATGTATCAGCACGTATTTACCACGACCGCGTTGTAGAATGTGAATTGTACGTGATAGTACATTTGTATGCATTTGTCCTCGTGGTGATTCGCACGTCATCATGAAATGGATTAATGATGATGCATTACGATCAACGTTATCATCGAGTAACGTTGTGAATGTTGAAGATGTCTCTGTTGGTCTGTCAGTTTCTGCAAAATATCCGCCGCTCGGATGTTTTACGAGATTCAAATTACCTGCAAGTGTGGTTATCGAGGGATGTTCCGTAGTAATGCCCTTTAATTTGTACTGCGGTTCTGTAATAGACATATTGTTCTTGTTATCTTTTGCTGTCGTTGGGTATCTGTGACAATCAAAGGGATGTGTAGTGTAGAAGTGTACTGACAAGATTGGGAAAGATGAATTTAGACTGAGTGAGTGATTGGTGAATAATTGATTGCACAATCGCGTCTTATTCAAATTGCGGTTCGACGAGGAACGCGGGGATAATCGGGGATAATCCGTATGGCGTATGGCCCATGAAGAAGTGTCGTGTTACCATTAATTACATTTGATACGACGGTTGTAAAGAGATATTAAATAAACGTTGAGATGTAAAAGTGAATAGGGTATATAAAAAAAGCTCACTCATAGAGGATCAAAGTCCCTTATCGATGGAATCAGTGCTGCCAAGCTTCTCGATCTTAGCACCACCTTCTGCCCAAGTATGGAACAAATCCATCAACTCATTGTTTTCGTGTAACGCAACAATGTCGTCAGCACCACCTCTGCTTTCACCACCGATGATGATGTTAGGTACAGTGAATCTACCTGTTTCTTCACCCACATGCTTTTGTAGCTCTGCACCATTCTCATGTTCATCAAGTTCCACAATAATAGGCGCTGGAGTGATCTGGTACTCAGTTTTGAGGAGATGCTTGAGCTTCTTTGAAAATGGACAGTATGATTTGGAGAAGATAACGACAGGAGATTTTGTGAGTATGGATTGTAACTCATGCCCAGGGTTGAATGAAGAACCTTCGTTCTTAGTAGGACCTTTTTCCTGTGCCTTCATAACTTGACTATTTCTATTTGGTTTTGGAGCATTTACCTTCTCGGAGTTGGATTTAGAGTTAACGTCTTCATTTGATTCTACACTAACTCTAGGGCCATTTATATCCCCCCTCTCTAAACTGTCCTTCTGTTCTTGAGTACCCAATAGCTTATTTGCCTTAATTCCGTTTGATGCAATGTCAGCATTGGATGAATCAGAATCAGTGGTAGCAAATTTTTCTTCATCCTCATCGGCGTACTTGTTAGAGATGTTCTTGGCCTTACCAATTTTGGCGTTACTACCAGTATCAATACCTTTATCATCGCTTCCTGCATTCTTATCATGTGCCTTTTTAGAAGTAGGGTCACCAGCCACCAATGGTATGTTGGGATAGTCATTATTGCTTTCAGCTTCACGGACTTTAGACTCATCAATGAGTCCTTCTTTACTTTTGACTAAATTGTTAGCACTTGTAATCTTCTTAGTCTTGACAGGGACTTTCTCATCAACAGCGGGGACATTTGCGGCAGGTTTGTTGGTAACACTAGGTATCTGTACCTTTGCATTGTTTCCACCGGCGACGTTTGGAACAGCATTTTTAAGAGAGTTTGCTTGTTTGTTTCCAATTGTGCTAAATACAACAAGGAAGAAAAATAGGGCTGCAAATGCAGTGAGTAGTACCCTCTTCTTTCTCGATGTGAGTGGGACTGCCATTGTTGTCAATGTTTTGAGCAATATATGGTACTTGTGTTGAGCTTTGTAGCTTACACCCGTGTCCTGTTAGAGAAGAAAAAAGATGAAGCTAGCTGTATGTGTGCTGTCAAACAAGTCGGGCACCCCATTCCATACGTACAGTGCGTAGTAATCCGATCCAATAGCGGTCAGATCGGTCATGCTATCAGTCTCACGGCCAAAATTATTTACTATCTCCGACGAACGGAGCTATAATCCATGCACAAGCTTCTCCGGGACCGGGTAACTCGAGGTGCAAGGTTGCAAGCCGAGCAGAGCTGAGGCGTCGGCGGCGAGTGGCATAGCCGACCACATCCTATACCAATTAGAGGACTATGACCACAGGACCTAGGGGATCCTTTAGGGGGGATCTATAGGAGTGACGAACAGCTTGTATACTTTATAGGGTTTATAACGAACCGATCTGCACAGCACCAGTGTACTGACAGCATGTGCACGAGCAAACGCAAAAACACGTGTTAAACCTCCGGGAACCCCGGAAACTGCAGGGGCTCAGCTCAGCCCCTGCGCGCGCCTGCAGTGGCCAAGTGGCTCAGTGCAGGAGCCAGCTAGAAATTCTAGAACTTCTAGAAATCAGAAATTACGGAAGACGCGGGGAAATGCCGGTTCGCGTTTCGCGTTTCGCGTTCCCCCTTCCCCCGCAGCGAAGCTGGAGGCTGGAGGCTCGTCAAGAGATAAGGGATAAGGGCTCAGCACATAGTTGTTATGAGAGGGATCTACTTTATACATAAATGAAGACTTGGCACCTACCATGAAATTCTAGCAAAGAAACCTTTAGGATACCTTCTTACCATGCCTTTGCGGAATTCATCATAGGAGAAGACAATAATTCCAAAACCAAGGGCTATAAAATAATATTCAACAGGAACTTGATTGTTACCCAAGGCCGACTGTATTTGAGGAATGTAATTCAAAATGAAAGTAGCACCCAAACCGATTGGAACCGTCAAATAAATCAACTTGTTATCCTTCAAAAGATCTAACTGAAAGAAACTCAAATATCATGTACGCATAGCCATTAAATTGAAAAATTGCATAATGACTAAGTTAACAAAATAGATTGATGAACTCATATCTATAATTTCCTTAACACCGGTCATATCATTGTAAGAACCATAACTTAAATCAAACTTAGAGAAAGAATAGCCATGACGTTGCAAATTGATGAAGGCGACTAAGAAACTTGTGAAGGCATAGAATGTACCAACGGTGAAATATGAATGTAAGAAAAGCTTCCAATCGACAAGCCTTTCACCACTGATGCTTCTTGGTTTCTTTTTCAACAAATTGCTTTCACTTGGTTCATAAGCAAGAAATATAGCACCAATACAATCGGTAACGCAACATATCATGATCATATTGAAAGAAGATAACATTTGTGGCATACCTGCAATGATATTCAACAAAACGGGCCAAAGTTCAGCAAATGTTCCTGCTGGTAATAGATAAGCAATGGTTTTTCTCAAATTTTCGAAAACCAAACGTCCATATTTCAATGCTTCAATAATTGAATTAAACAAGGCATCTTCTGAATCTTCATCATTATTCATAAGGATTATATCCGATGCTTCCTTTGCAATATCAGATGCATCAACTAAAGAAATCCCAACATCTGCTTGTTTCAAAGATGGAGAATCGTTGACACCATCACCAGTCATACCAATGACTGCCCCATATTTCTGAAATTGTTTTATAATCAACAATTTATGTTCAGGAGTAGTACGGGTACAAACCAATTCAGAATAACGAACAACATTTCTCCATTGAAACTCAGTGAGTAAATCAATTTCCGTACCAGTTAAACTCAATGCACGATTAATGACAGTGACATACTCATCCTTATTCAACTTAACAAATTCACCATCATTAACATCATTGTTGTGCTCATCAACAGGTTCAGTGAAGCTAATCAAATCTTTGTACTTGTCAACCTTCTTAGTAACAATATGAACTTGCCTTGCAATTTCCAAACCTGTTAATTCAAAATCACCAGTAATCATAGCAACTTTGATACCAGCATCTCTCAATTTATCAATAACAGAATCAACATTCTTCCTTGGTGGGTCTTGAATACCAATTAAACCAACTAAACATAATTGACCACGATCAATCTCAGCTTGAATTAACTCCTTTGTATCAGCGCCATTGTAAAGGTCCAAGCCAGAATTGTCAATAACCATAGACGCTAATAAAATTACTCTTCTACCTTGAGTTGACCATGAATTTTTCATTTCTTCAATTTTGGCCTTCATAGCAGAGCTTATTTCTTCAATAATAGAACCTGAATCATCATCACCATCGTCTATGATATACTTACATTTTTCCAACAATATATCTGGTGCACCTTTCACTAATAATAAGCCTGCTGTTTCCTTCTCAATAACATATTCATTTGCATTATAACCAAGTTTCTGGAAATGATTGCAAATGGATTTATCAATTGGATCCACCAGTTTCGCCATATACTTATCTTTCGAATTGAAAGCAATCTCAAAAATTGTTCTCCAGTCATTTTGGATTGATGATCTGATTTCAACATTTGATGAAAACTTATGAATGGCTTTGTCAGTTGCGTTTCCAGTTAAAACGCCATCACCAGATATCATTGCATCATTACATAAACTTGAGACTGTCAACAGGTGATTAGTTGATGCCTTATTGTAATCTTCACCAGTTCCAAAAGAATCGATGTAAACTTCTCTAAAACCTTTGGAGACATTTGTAACAGTCATGTTATTTTTGGTAATTGTACCAGTTTTATCAAAACATAAAACACTAATGGAGCCCAATGATTCCACAATTGATAAACTTTTACACAGGATGTTATTCTTCTTCATTTGTTTTGCAGTAATAATTAGACATGTGGTCAAAGCAATAGGCAACCCTTCTGGAATGAATGCAACTGCAACAGAAACAATATCCACAATCAAGGTAGAAACTGGGATCCAATTCGGATACTTGTGACGAATCCATGTTGCCCATAAAATGATAACCAGAACAACAAGAAATGTAATGAAGATGGTTGTAATCCCGATAAATCTGATTATTTCCTTTTGAATTGGAGTCAAACCAGTCTTAGGTTTAGAGGTAAGCTTTGCAATGGAACCAAAGACAGTATTATCACCAGTTGCAACAACTATACCTCGACCGGAACCAGTAACTATGAATGTACCTTGCAAACCGATTCTATTACTCTCCAAATAGTTTGAATCTTTAGAGTCATTTTTGGAAGATGCTAGAAGTGGAACAGCTTCACCAGTCAATATTGCACGATCAATAGATAAATCACTAGAGCATTGAAAGATTCTAACATCTGCAGGCAACTTATTACCAGCAACTAAATTAAGAATGTCACCCGGAACTAAGTCTTTGGCTTCAACAATCTTGATCTCATCCCCTCTAATAATTGAGCATTCAGTTGGGATCAAGTTATTGATTGATTTCATAACATTCGAAGAGGAATAGTCTTGAATAAAATTGAAAGCAGCCTGTAGAATGAAAACGACCAATAAAATAATACCTAAAGCTAAATTGGCAACGGTAGGATCTGGTTCCCCCAATGGTTTCCAGCAAACGCAACACAAGATACCGGCAACTAAGAGCAAACTACCAAAACCACCAAAGAAATACATGAACACCTTTTTCAAAATATTATTTGGTGGAGGTGATTGTGTATTTTCACCATATTTCTTTAGATTCTCTTGATAATGACTAGAATCTAAACCTGAGATTAAATTTGAATTGAACTTTTCAGCAATCCATTGAGGATCTTCACAATGATAGGAAACATTAGCAAACTTAACCTTTGGATCAGCTAAATTACCTTTCTTGTAATTGTCAATTTCATGAGAGACTGTTCTGAATAAGGGTGGCAAAGCAACCGAAGGCTCAACTTTCTTGGGATTTGGAAGTGGTAAATCAAAAGCAATCTGCGGATGAACT
This sequence comes from Pichia sp. P7020A, assembly GCA_025531525.1. Lineage (NCBI taxonomy): Eukaryota > Fungi > Ascomycota > Pichiomycetes > Pichiales > Pichiaceae > Pichia > Pichia sp. P7020A. The sequence continues at coordinate 7,173 of JAMYHI010000111.1, forward strand.
GAGGGCTCATCAATATATTCAAACTCTCTGGTCTTTTCTTCAACTGAATATGGTTGTTGAACGCTATTTTCATAGCCTTCTTCCTTTTGATCTTTAGTCGATTGTATGGATGATAACATTCTTGTTTATTAGATCAGAAAAAAAGAGAAGAGAACCTCTTGCTACCAACTACGATGTGCAAAGCATAGGTTTAGGATGCTCTGATATTTAAATGGATTTGAGAAACATTATGAATATGGTGGCTTATTCAAGATCATGAAAAACAACTAATAGTACACAATTCAGCATATTTGCAAGGTACAGAGGTCCTATATTGTAGACACCACAAATAAACATAATATTGCTCTATACCTCTACATTCTGGGAGAACTTTTCGGACAGCATCCACTTCTACAGCCAGGATAGTTGAAAATGACGTATTCACAACTTTTCTAAAATACACATTAATGAGGTATATGTGCAAAGTACATGGTATATGTTGAATATCACATGCACGTGTGCTTATATAAACGCAAGTTGATACAGGTGCGGTGTCAACGTATACATGTACGTGGCATAGGAGCACAATTTTACAGAAATACCTCAATCGCTAATTACCCATTACCCATTGCTCATCACCGTGTACAGTGCTGCACAACTCTGGTGCTGGCAATTTAACATTTCAATTTGAGCCTTTGTTTAGAAGTGCTACGCGAAACGTTCGGGCGAAAGTCGTTTGGAGCGGATTCCCCAGCACCTAGCACCCAGCACCCACAGCTCGCCGCTCGTCACACGTTGTGCTCCCCAGAAGAAAGGTAGTCAACTACATACTTATTAACTCCCTTTAGTTAAATTATAAACAGACAGAATATATAGCTCGATCAGCGTCTTTTACGGGAAATGTGGACCACTGACGCGTAAAGTGTCCTGCAGCCCGTAGCAGCGTCTTATGCTAATTGATGTATGTAAGAAATATTTTCTTATAAAAAAAGGGGAACTGCACATTAGCAAAGCTTCGAGATTAGTCGGCGATGATTTCAGCGTAGAGCATACGTTTTAAGTCAATGAGCTCAAGCTGCTCTTTGAACTCATCGAAAAAGAAAAAGTCTTTTGGAATAGGTTCTGCAATTGTCTCTGTTGCTTGGTCTCGGAATTCGTACACGTAAGGGTGCTCGAGACAATCTTGGATAGTCATTCTCTTTGCTGGATTAAAAGTGAGCGTCTTTTCGATGAAATCAACTGCTGCAGGTTCGGCTTTGCGGAAGATTTTCTTCATTGGTATCTTACGTTGTGATTTTGTATGCGCTCTGATGTAGTCTTTAGCACGTTGAAGTTTGATACATTCCATATCTTCTTCACTTGGAGATCCAAGGACTTCAAAAATGAGTAAAAGTTGATGACGATAATCTTTACCGGGGAAAATAGGTTCACGAAGGATCATTTCTGCAAGAATACACCCAATCGACCATATGTCGATTGCCTTAGAATATTGGGCAAGTGAAAGCATGATTTCAGGGGCTCGGTACCATCTAGTTGCAACATACTCTGTAAGAAAGGTGTTTTTATCCTTCGTCACGTCATTTTCAAATCTTGCAAGCCCAAAATCACATATCTTCAAATCACATTTTTCATTAACTAGTAGGTTTGCAGGCTTGAGGTCTCTATGTATAATGTCACAGCTATGCAAATAATTGACACCTTTCAACAATTGATAGAGCATATAAACCATATGATTGTTACTAAGCTGATGGGTCTTGATGACCGTATGTAGGTCGGCATCCATATATTCTTGTATTAAGTAAACGTCGTGGAAATTCTCAAAGCTGGTGGGCTTTTGAATATCTAATATCTTTATGATATTAGGATGACTGAACCTTTTGAGAAACTTCACCTCTCTCAACGTCCGAAGACAGAAGAGGTCTCGTTCGAAAGGTTCGATCTTCTTGATGGCTACCACTTCTTCGCTATTGAATTTGTGACCCACTGCAACAACACCGTAAGCACCCTGTCCAATGACACTGAGCACTTTGTAGTCTCTGATATTAAATACGTAATTCTGCTTTTGCATTATTTCTTTGCAAGTGTTTTCTCTTCTTTTTTCTTATCTTATATTGTCAGATCGTAAATTCCGATGTCTTTGTGACCGTTTCAAGGAGTTCTTTCCCCTCTAGGATGCAACCAGCTCTTTATAAAAAACATTCACTCTTTTCTAGCACCTGACTCTGTGCTGCTCTCTTTCCAAACCACTCACTAAATCTGCATGGGGCCGGTGGGTGGTGTCAACCCTCTTCGAGGTGTTTCAAATGCACCACCTGAAACGCACAGCCTTGAACCTCCTACGTGGCCTAATCTCCGCCTATCGCCGGCTTTTTGGTAGCGATCGTATAGCGCCGGAATTTCCGTCGTACCAACGTATCAAGTAACTAGCGTTTAGCTGCCATGAATTTCTAACATTTCATACTGCATTTCTTCCTCTTAGTTTCCACTTACTGGGATTTCAATCAATTAATTGGATACTAAGCAAAATGTCACATATCACAGCGCTAATAACGGGGACCTCCGGTAATTTGGGCACCAATATTGCGAAAAGGCTCATCAAGGAAGTTCCAACGGACACCAAACTTACGATAATCGTCACCTCCAGAACTTTGGCGAAAGCTAACGAAACCATTGCGACATTGGCTAAATACAACGAGGAGGAAGTGAAAAGAGTGGCTATACTAGACTTTGACTATGTACTTATGGACTTTACAGACATGGTCTCCATTTTGGCTTCTGTTTACGAGCTTTCAAAGAACCATGAATGTATTGATTACGTTTATTTGAATGCTGCTCAGGGTGTTTATGACGGTATCGATTGGATCGGAGCTACCATTGAATGCTGCACGAACCCAATTAAAGGTGTTACCTATCCCACATATAAGATTCAGCGTGTCGGTGTTAAATCTCACGATGGAATGGGGCTCGTGTTCCAAGCAAACGTGTTTGGTCCATACTATTTCATTCATAAGGCTATCGAGTATGGACTTTTCAAGAAATCAAAGGATGCTAGAATTATCTGGATAAGCAGTGTTATGTCAAAACCTTCATATTTGTCCATGGATGATTTGCAACTACTGAAGTCAAATGAGAGTTATGAAGGGTCAAAGAGACTCATAGATTTGATCCATCTTGCTACATACAAAAAACTATTGAAAGAATATAACATAAAACAATATTTGACACACCCAGGTATCGTCACTTCATTCTCCTTTTTCAAATTCCTCAATCCAATCACCTATTATGGAATGCTGTTCTTATTCTACTTGGCAAGACTATTGGGCTCACCATGGCACAATATTCATGGTTGGATTGCTGCAAACTCACAAATATTTGTATCATTGCACTTGGATCCTCAAATTGACGCTGAAAATTCACAAGAGCTAAAGTACGGAAGTGCAAGTAGATGGAATGGTGAAGAATATATCAAGACGGACGAGGTTGATCCCACCGGTAAGGATGATGTCTTACAGTACTTCGAGGAACTCACTACGGAGTGGGATGAAAAACTGAAAAACCAGATTGTCAACACCAGAACCAGATAGATTATAGACTGTAGAGTATATGGCTTTTAGCATGAATAGTAGAGACAAATAAAAAGTAATAGACGATAAAAAGACGATATAATACATATCAAAGACAGTTCATGAAGACGTTCTCAAACGTTCAGTTTTGATTATAACTTTAATGACATCAAAGAGCCAACAAATGTGAGGATCAATCTGGCTCTGACCTCGTTGATATCTTCTGGAACAACCCAAATCAAAGCTCCCAACTTTCTCGCAATAGAAATAGCTAATCTTGCGTTTGCGTATTTATCTTCCTCTGTGTTACCTGGAGTCACCAAATCGTAGTCAACGTAACCAGGTTTCATACCGTGTAGCACGTCGAGTAAGAAAATACCATTTGCCAAAGATGGATCCTTGAAAGATCTGACAGATGAAGATTTACCACCCTTTGCCACCATTGAGTTAGCCCATTTGAGAATATCCATGTCAGAGACTTCCTTGCCGTTAATAGATAAAGATGAGAGAGTGTTGTTGATATTTCTTCTCATCAATTGCCAAACCAAACCCAATGTTAACATCTTATTACCATCAAGGATATCAGAACCTTCAATACCAACAAGGGAAAATCTGTTAGCTTTACCAATGGCCACACAATAGTTAGTGTTTTCCAATGCTTTGAAACGTGACATTTCATTTCCATTGCTTGGTCTCTTGTTAATATGTTTCCAATCAACACTACCTGGCATGACCTTGTCGTATGCTTCTACTAATATCGTACCATCCTTCAAATCCTCAAACAAGGAAACAACAGGTGGGTTGACATCCAAGGAGTTCAACCAGAGAGTAAAGACTCTCGCTTCTCTCTCTCCTTCAGCATCAAACTCCTCAATCTCTGGTTTCTCTTCCTCTGCGATCGGATCAAGACCTGGATGAGTGTTAAACAAGTGAGCAACAAACGCCAAGTTCAATTTAGGATTACCAGCAACTAAAGCCTTTGGAGTCAAATACTTTCTACACTCAAGCTTCTCCGCGTTCTTTAAAACAAGTTCTGCTCTCTGTAAAAGATCAGATGTTTGTAATGGAGCTCTTGAACATAGCTCTGGAGCTAATTGATTTAAAAGGATGGTATAATTTTCACCATCGGCAACATCTTGAGAAAAGTTATTAACTCTTCTGTTCCAATTTGCAGCCTTCAAATGATAGTTGAACCATCTCAATAAAATCTTCTCAGGTGACAATCTCAAAAATTGTTCCAAGGTCTCATCCTCTTCCAACAATCTGTATAGTTCAGGATGAAGCTTAATGTCAATCTTACTCAAAAGACCCTTTCTGATGATTTGCCAAATGAGACCCAAAACCAAATGCTCCTTACCGTCAATGATATCTTCAGAGTGGACATTAACAACGACACAACCAATAGCCTTTGCAGAGTTCAAAGCAACATTGGCATTTTCCAACATTCTGAAGTTGTTCAATGGTTTACCATTCTTTGAGGTATTCAAAACTCTGGTATCAATTGTGTCTGGAACAGAGTCATTGATCAAAGCAGACAGAACCAAACCATCCGTACATTCGTCGAATAATTGGAATGTGTTCAAATCAAATGGTAATCTATTGCCCACTAAGGAGTCACCTGCTAAGACATTGTTGATATGTCTTGTAAATTCAACACGCTCTTCATCGTCAATAGTGTGCATAGTTCTACCGGAACCAATGACAACCTTTGCCTTATTACGGACAAATGTTTCATTAGTGTCAGCACCAGAATTGAAATTGACACCAGCAGAGCTAGAGCCACTAGCAGATCCCTTTGGAGCACCACTTTTCATTTCCTTTAACTTAGCACTCAATTCAACGAAATCGTCAAGCTCAACACGTCCAGAAGCATCAACGGAAACGTTCTTCAACGCCTCTCTGACTTCATCGTAGGAGGCTTTACCGCTCTTTGAGACACTTTCAATGACTTCTTTCTTGTCTGCCCACCCATTCTCATCGATATCAATGTTTCTGAAATCCTCAATGAGAGAGAAAAGCTCAGATTGATCTAGTATTGGGTATTTCTTCTGGAGTAATTAATTGAAATGTATTAAATGGCAATGTATGTTCATGTTAGTATTCTGCTTCTGTGATGGCCCTCACTGCGCCAATCGTCATACCTGACGTTTGTCCACGTACCTGTAGCTTGATAACGTTCATAGCTTTCTTATTGTTGCTGTTTCTGCTGCTATTTAGTGCTGATATTGCCGCCAACAACAAAGAAACCGCCAACCGTCTCGCCCCTCGGGGTGAAAGCGGCGCTTGTCTCTCGAATTGGCTGAAGGCTGAAGCAATGGAAGATTAGGCGATCATTCATTTCGTACTAAAAACTAAAAACCAAAACCGCGAACCAACTACCAAGCCACCAACCACCAACCCAGCCACGTACAGTACGGAGATTACTGGTTGCACATCTTACATAAGGGAGCCGTCCGTCTGCGCCCGTAAGTCTTCTTTGATCCGTTTACGGAGGAGGCTGCTGACTGCCGTCTCGGCGGCAATATTGCGGTGACGCATCCGCTTACTGTGTTTCAAGGCAGCGGAAACGGCACGTATAGTCTCTTCAGGAACAAGTTTGCATCTCTTCTGTTTTTCCATACGTCTGATTTCATGCATTTCCTGCATCTCTTTCTCAAAGTCTTCGTTCATGGCCTCCCATAACTCGACTTCTTGCGGTTCAAGAACTCGCAAGAACTCACCTGTATTTTGAAAAGTCTCCATCAGAGTAGAGTTTCCAAGTCTATTCTCAACCACGTCATCATGAGACAACGTTCGCAGAGCACTTTTCATAGCTAGTATTCTTTTTTCGACTGATGTTTGTCCGTATATGGGGAAACTGTCGGAATGCTGTCGGCTGCTGCTTCCCGCGGTGGTTCCTGCAAAGGCCCGTTGTGGTGCATATCCCAAGAGACTTCGACTCTCATCTTGAGAAAGTTGAGGTATCTGAACAATGATCTCATCATCTGTTACATCAGAGCCGATACTTAACTCGGTGTCGATAGGGTACTCGTTTTCATCGCCACATTGACCGTGCTTTCTTTGTATACCGTCGCGGTAAATGTAGTCTGTTTTTGAGCGTTGAATCTTTGCTGTCTTCCTCCTTCCATTAACAGTAGTGACATCACCACCCACATCAAACTTGGAAAAATGAAGTTTGGTAGTAAGTTCTGCTTGTTCAAATGCCTTAACTTTAGAGAGTCTGAGAGGATGGTTTGTGCTGAACGTCTTGTAGTCATACTCATTCATATCCCCCTTATTCTTCTCATTTATGATGACAGTATCACTCTTATTTGCATATGACATGTCGGCAGAGGTGTTGGTCGTCTCTGTTACCGGATAGCAGTCATATCCGAGCCTAGATTCTGACTCAGGGAATGATCGTCTAGAAATACCGGGCATTTCATTGGATATGCCCTTGTTAGGCATATCAGAGCCATGACATGCATAATGAGACCTTGAATTTCGTACCTTACTATTATTAGTTGGGGATACCATGTACTGAGGGGTAGTGTGGGATTGTTTCTTTATTGGTGCCTTTTTCATACTTTCAAGGTATGAAAAATTGTTTCCTTCACTTCCTTGAGTAACAGGAACCGACGATATATCAATTTGTCTTGATGATACTTCTCGAGTGTTTACCATTTGTGCCTGTGTATGTACGTTATGATCGACGGAGCCATGCTCGTGGTTGTTCAGTTGCGTGTTTCCATTTGGTATCAAATGCCCATTCGTTGCACCTGTGTACGAAAGAAGCGGAGGTGACTGTGTCTGTGTGTGTCTATGTGCACTATGTGTGATAGTGGCGCTTTGTTCCTTAACGTCATCTTTATGTTCATCCTTCAGGTCCTCCCGCTCTGGTATGTGTATGGCGTGGTTGTGCAGCGAGATGCGGGAGGTGATGGCACGAAACAGTTTTCTTTTGCTTTCAGACCTCTGATGAGAACCCGACATGATTCTGTTTGACTGTGAAAGCCAAGTGGGAGGAGTGGCAAAGGTGTTGCTTTCGACAGCTGCGATGTTTACGGACGTAAGCGTCCTTCTTCGACCGCTTTAATGAAAACAAGACACAAGTTAAAAGTTGAACTTCCCTTATCGAAATTCCACGCTTCACGTTTCACATTTCATGTCTCATGTCTCATGGCCGAGTATGGTGAGTATGGTGAGTAGTGAGTATGTAAGTTACTGGGTATACATTTTATATGCTACTCGATACACATCAGACCATCACATTCCACCGTGTTTGCTCATACATGGGCACCCACAACCACTTGGACATTGATCCATTCCCTCCTCTTCCCACCACTGTGCCGCGCAATTATCGTGCATAATGTGATTACATGCAGAACACACGGATAATCGTCTAGCAACCGTCAACTGACAGTAGCTGCACCTGTTCTTCTCATGCGTCTTTTGCCATTTCTCCTGTGGAAGGTCACCATCCAATATCATACAATCATCGTACCATCCAACTTGGCCATGATGCTCCATAAAATCTGATTCCTTCTCTTTGTACTTCTCAATCGAATTGGAATTGTAGTTAAACTTTAGAACTTTTAAACGGTTAGCAGGTAGCCCCCAACAAAATAGAATACCAGCGTATTCAGATCTGTATGCTCGTAATTCATCCCCATTGACGAAAGCCTCAATGTTCACACAATATTCATTCTCATAAAGGTCTAATTCCTTCACATTCTTCATCTGGATCTTCACAGCAGGCATATCATCATGCATACGATCTCTGGAATTGTATGGTAGTTTCGTTTCATTAACGGCTCTGTTAAACTGAATGTTGAATGCATTCATGGATGCCATAGAGACAGTCCTTGTCATTTTTGGAGGAATAAACACATTTCCATAATTACCCACGTTCCCACTTAGAGAGCTGTTCATATTGGTGCTGCTATTATCAGGCAAAACTCCAAACTCAATAATACTGCTATTTTGGCGTTTGATACCTCTTCGGTTGTGTGATGGAAATCCGCCAATACCGAAAGCAATGTCTCCAGCAGGGGAGGAACTCTTGAAGCTGTGACTGTCACATTCGTATGATGATAATGTACTGATAGACGGCATACGACCTTGCGACACATCTGGGTTGTACTTGTAAACACTTGCCGATTGTTTCCTATCAAAAGAAACAGAGCTTTGATTATGGAAAACCTGAATCCTACTATTGACCCTATCAGCACCTCTGCCGATTGTGCCATGCTTAATGCTCGAATTAGTGCTGCCACCGACCCTCAATATAGGTTTCGCTCTTTCAACTTGAGTCTTTGAATTATTGTAAGGTGAATTTATCGGAATATTTATGTGATCCTTGATATCATCGTTCTCAAACAAAATGCACGAAAGCATTGCAAGCATTTGAATATTGTTCATTTTCCTAAAGTATTCGAATATGCTTTTTACAAGCCATTTGGCTGCAAATGGATGATATCCCCAGTAAAAACGGTAGTTATTAACGAGATTGATATTATCAGTCTCCTGCCCAATTCTAGTGAGTAGACCAATTGCATTTTCAGCATCAATCGTTACATCCTTGAGAAGAATGCAAGACAGCATAGTCCAACAATTCGCAATTGTAGTGTATCCGTATCTATGGGCGACCTGGGAATTGTGCTCAGCTAAAATATGCGGACAGTCACCCAAGACGCGATACTCGTAAGCTAGTTCCATCTTTATTGGGATTAGATGGCGGAAGTCATAGATTTTCACAACATTTTTGTTAAATTGAGTCTTGGAGTTATTGGTGAGTAATGACTTCTCAGTTGGTGCAGATAGGTGGTTGCTTCGAGCATTTGATGAGAACTGTCTGGTATCAGGGTTCATGGTTTTGAGCAAGTCTGGAACCCTTGCTCTATAGAGCCGGTCATATTGTAAAATATCAAAATCATTTGACAAACTGTCATCAGACGATTCATCATCAGATGGAGACATAGCCACATCTATGTAATTTTGATTATTCAACTGCAAGCCATTAGACACATGCTTTCTTTTCAAGGTTTTCACTAGACTGAAACCCTGCTGCCCAAATCTAATGGTTTGCTGCTCCATTTCATTTTCCTTGGATATAAAAAAGCATACCAGGTGTCCACTCGGAGTCCATATCGCACCGCACCCTTTGGAAACAGGAGTGCTATCAAAAGGAGCCTTCTTTTTATTGTTTTGTATAACTTCAGCGATGGTTTCATTATTCCTTTTTATTGTTTCCTGACCTTCATTTTGCGCGTCACCACCCCCATTACCATCATCATCATCCTCATCGTCTCCGTCGTCATCATCATCTTCTTCTTCCCCTTCTTCATCTCCAGTCATATTATCAATGTCTGAATAGTCAGGAGTAGTAGATATAAGATTTTCATCGTCATTATCCAGACTATAGGAATCCAGAGATTCATCCAACTCCATATCCAAGTCAACCTTTTCTCCAAGCAAAACTCTCAAACATGGCTCAAGGCAAAATCTTCTATGCTGACAGAATTTCGTCATAACCTCTTGGATTTTCTTCACTATTTCTTGTCGTTTATCTACTTTGAGCTCATCTATATCTTCTAGCTTGAATTTGGGAACTGCATTAGGTGCAGGATACCCTTTGGGGAAATTGAACTCCGCTCTAATGAAAATCAAATCATCTTTATTCTCCGATGACCACGGCCCATTCAAGGATATAACTAAAACCCCGGTAGAAACTGAAATTCTCTCGAATCTCAATTTTGGAAACTTGTTACCCACATTGCTGAACTCTTCTCCAAGATTTAGAGGCTGGTTGCTATTATTTCCAAAGTTGGCACTGTTCGGGTCATCATTGATTTGCGGAAATGCAGATTTGCCAAATTTGATACCTGAAATCCAGTTCATATGATTGAACTCACTGTTAGTTCTGGCTCCTTCGCCGCCCGTTCCCATGTATGCTGTGCGTTTCTTATGCCGTATTATAAGTTTATTTTCACTTGCCACCAGAGGCTCATGTCTGTACGTTTTGTATTCAAATTCAGGCAATGATGTCCCAGCTGGTAATGGCTGGTTTCTCTTGAACTGTATCTTCTCATATACCTCATTAGACAACGGCCACAATCTGAGGTCCTTATCAGAGCCCCATGTCACCATCTGGTAGTCACTGTTGTCAACGGTCGTATTCGAGGTATGACGGGATCTCCATACAAAATCCCTGACCGTACCAGTATGCCCTTTGAATGTATATGATGGTTCTAGACCTGTTTCTCCAACTTTGTCCTTATAATTTACCAAGTAGACAGCATTGTTACCACCTCGCAAGGGCATGACTCCACATACATGGTCACCAAACGGAAGGTGCCGTGTTTTGGATACAGGGAAGTCTGTTCGTATGGTATAGACAGGCCTTTCGTACTCTTTATCGAATGACCAGAATTTGACAGACATGTCATTGGAAGACGATATTAGTTCGTACTTATTGTCTCTGCTCCAATCTAGACAATTGATTTTAGCATCATGCGCTTCAAGACTTTTCATAGGTATTGCACCTTTACGCACGTCCCATATCAATATGTTATTGTCATGCGAAGACGCCACTATATTTGGATCTTTATAGTTCCACTTCACCTGAGAAGCACCTGCACGCCAGTCTGACCATTGCTGAACAGGCTCTTTCGGAGTACGCAAATCCCACGCTAACACAAAGGAATCAACCGAACAGGTTGCCAGCATTTCTGGATGCTGTGGATGAAAATGAATGTCTGTGATAGCCCGCGTGTGTGAATGTAATACATATTCGACAGCATCATTCGAAGATCTAGCCAAGTTCCACACTAACGCTTTCTGATTTGATGTAGATACGACCCATGCTGGTTTCGATCGATGTGGGGACCACTGAACATCAGCGACTTCCCAAGATGTTTCATGATACATCCATCTCGGAGGAGCAAAGGGATCATCTAGATCGATCACCAGAAGACCCTTTCGTCCTGCCAAAACAGCGTCACGTCCGCATGGCGCTATTGACATGATAGATAAGTAGTTGCTGTCCACCCTAAGGGACAAGGGGTTCTCGTAAGTAATCGAGTCATATGGTGACTTAATTTTTGTCATTAACTATTAGCCCTTCAGTGCCAGCTGATTGGGTATGTTGTTCACTGCTAGAAGCTATTGCAATTGAAGAAGCTTGGATTGTCATGAGACGGTACAGACATCTGTGGTCTCTGAACTTTGAGCAGTGAACATGAATTTTTCTCGGTCCTCCTTTTATCTCACGGTTCATCAACAACCTTCTCTTTTTTTTAGTTTACTCAGTGCATTGGTATCTGGTCTAAATCAATCAATAAACCACCTGGGCCATCTAGTTACTTACTGAGCTTTCTGCTATGTCGATCAAAGAGGGCAAACGCCGACCAGCACGTGTCCAATTGGATCCGTCTTTAGTTCACGAAAATGGTAAACCTGATCAAACCGGTCAGGCATTCAACATCTGGTACAGCAAATGGACAGGTGGCGAAAACAATGGGCGAGTGGGTCTTGTGCACGCAAAGCACCTGTGTAATGTCGCAAAGGATAGTGGATATACAAAGGCAGATAGATACCTCGAGGAAGGTCAGATCAACCGATCTCACTATTTCTGTTTATACTTTGCAAGAGGATATTGTTGCAACGGCAAGAATTGCGAGTTCTTGCATCGTACACCATCAGAACTTGATATCTTTCCTCCAACAGTCGACTGTTTTGGAAGAGAGAAATTTATGGATTACAGAGATGATATGTCGGGTATAGGATCATTTGGAAGGGTGAACAAAACCTTGTACGTCGGAAGAATAAATGATACCAGCAAAGGTATCGAGGAGAGACTCACTAAAAGATTTTCTGAGTTTGGTGACATCAAGTACGTCAAAGCGCTGAAAGATTCCAATGTCGCTTTTGTTTCATATAAATTGGAGAGCCAGGCCCAATTTGCTAAAGAAGCTATGTATTGTCAAAGCATTGTCCCTGGAAACGAGAACGAGACATTAAATATTAGATGGGCAAATGAAGACCCTAGTTTTCTCTCTAAGAAGAGAAAATACGAGGAAGAAGAAGAAATGTCCATGGAGGCAGCAAGAAAGTTGTTAGCACAGTTGCAATCGCAGAACATGAATAAAAAGCAGAAAATCTCTATTTCTGAGTCCAAAAATGATCGGAGGGATGTGAAAACAGAAACAGCGCCTATAGAGGAACATGAGAGGGGTATTGATATGGATTTATTAGATGAACTTTTCAGACTTCGCAAATCTCAGCCACATATGCCAATCTCGGAAGGTTTAATATCAGGTTATTCCAGCAGCGATGACAACGAATAAGTGATACGCTCTTAGTTTTCAATATTTGCGAAGGAACCATCTTTACCCAGTTTCCTCAAATCTTCTGGACAATTACTGATGGTGCTGTTTAATATTGTTTTTTTCAGGTCATGCAAAACATTAGCGTCTGATTGAGGATTCCAGAATGTAATTGCAGTACCTGTCTTGCCGGCTCTTCCAGTTCTACCAATCCTATGGATGTACTCGGATATGCTATTGCTCATTTGGTAGTTGACCACCAGGGAGACGTTAGGTATGTCGATACCTCTTGCAGCAACATCTGTGGCAATTAGGACATCACACTGACCGTTTTTCATTTGTGCAATCGCTGCTTCTCTCTGTGACTGATTTCGACCACCATGTATGATTGCTGGCTTATATCCCATTCTCGTCAAATGTTTAGACAAGTACTCGCACATCTTTGTGTAGTTAACAAATACAACGATGGGAGAAGGGAATCTTCGCAAAACCTTCTTGAGAATCTCCACTTTCTGCTCGTCGTCGGCTGGAACTTGGATCGCATCCTGAACAACAGAAGAAACTGCATTCTTTTGATCACCAACAATCACGGTCACAGGTTTGATCATGTATTTGTCGACGATTCTTGATATTTGAGGTGGCATCGTAGCCGTAAACATCATTGTCATCCTTTTTGCTTCTTTGCCGTCTACAGTAAAGACGTTGTCTGATCCAGGTGGTAAGTGGTCCAGAATTTGTAGAAACTGCTTCTCGAATCCCATGTCAATCATCTTATCGGCTTCATCAGCGATTAGGTAATAACACCGATTCAAGTCTATCACCTTTTTATCCAAGATATCTAGCAATCTACCGGGCGTACCAACCAAAATCTCCACACCCCTCTCTAGTTTGTCAAGGTTTGCTTCGTATGTTTCACCGCCAATGATTGAAGCGACATTGAAAGGTAACCTATCCATAAATTTTTGGAATTCTGTTTCGATTTGTTGAGCCAATTCTCTGGTAGGCACCACGATAAGAACATAGGGACTCTCCATCGGTCCGACAGGAGGCAAGTTAAGAACGTATGAGATAGCAGGTACAATAAAGGCTAGAGTTTTACCGGAACCCGTTTCTGCAATTCCCAAAACATCATTACCATTTAGAGCACTGGGTATCGAAGCTCTTTGAATAGGCGTTGGAATTTTGTAATTAAGTGAATTTATCAAACTTAGTATATCCTTAGAAATATTACTCTCATCCCAGTATCTTATCATTTGTGGTTGAGAGTTACCTCTGAGTGTTATTTGGAAATCCTCTTTGAAGATTCTCCAATCTCGGTCGTTCATTTTTTCAAGCGGTTTTTGAGTCCAGTGAAGATTACTAAATTCATTGGCTTTACTTTTCTTTCGGTATGGAAGGTCAAGTAAATCATTACTCTGAGGTTTTCTTTTAACTACCGGCAAATCGTTATAACCTGAAGTGTCCTCAGATTCATCCCACTCGAACTTGTAGCTCTTGCCAGACTTGGTATTTTTAGAAAGATTTGAGGAAGGCTTACTTTGCGGCTGTTTCACCCCAATTGGTACTGGGTTAGCTTCTATATGATCAGGCTTTGAGTGCACTTTATCATTAGATTTGGCATCTGGTAGTTCTTGTTGAAGTCTAAGCTCTTTCCCCTTCTCCAGTTTCTCTCTCTGGGCTTTAGTTAGAAATCTTGTTTTGACATCTTTTGCACCAATAGCGCTTGGCTGTCCCTTCTTTCTCAAAGCTAGAAGTTCCTGTAAACTCAAAGGGGCGTCATGTGCTGGCATTAGCTATGTTTTTTAAACCGTCTCAATATGTTTTTATATGCAACTAAGGTTATGTGCTATGTGTCTCCAGACTCAAGACTGCGGATTTGGTGATAAACTTGAACCACGTCGCAACTGTCTGTACTTTTTTCCGAGATACCATTGTTGGTGAGCTTTTTAGTGTCTCGCAAAATTTCTGGAAATATTCGATCAGGTATTTATACAAATGCTACTAACTACTAACATACAAACTCAGTGACGCTTTCTATTACTATGGAATTGCTTCACTTGGCGGATAGCCTCTGCAGATGCCCTGTCAACGGAATCATGCAAAGCCAAAATTTCATTCTTATTTGGAGTTTCCTTCGGTAACTTCATGTTGATGACTTTTTCAATTCTCAAGATCAATTCCAAGTCATACTGAGTCACAAGAGAAACTGATTTACCTGATCTTCCGGCTCTGGCAGTTCTACCCACACGATGAATGTATGCCTTGGAGTCTGTTGGAATATCGAAATTTATCACCAAATCAACGGATGGAATGTCTAAACCTCTTGCGGCAACATCAGTTGCAACAAGGATGTTTTTATCCCCGGCTTTGAACTTATTAAGCGCACCGAGTCTTTGTGCCTGAGAGAGTTGACCATGTAATGGAATTGCCCCAAACCCGAGAATCCTAGCTAACAATGAGATGTTCTGAGCATGAGCACATGTTCTGGTAAAGATGATAATGGATTTTCCAACATATTCGTTCAAAAGATAGATAAGGAAAGTGTTCTTGAATCCATCTGGTACCACCATCAATGTCTGAATCAATGTTTCAACGGTGGAGTATTTACTATTCACGGCAACTTTCACGGGATTGTGTAAAGAAGCTCTTTGTAACTTATCGATCTTTGATGTTAAAGTAGCAGAGAAAAGGTAGGTAGTTCTTTGCCTTGGAATGATCTGCAAAATTTTGTCAAGCACAGGTCCAAATTCTAATTCCAACAATCTATCAGCTTCATCCATTACTAAGAATTTCAAATTCCTCAAAGAGAAACCTTTGGTATTTTCTAAATGATCCATCAATCTACCAGGGGTGGCAACGACAACATGAGGCTTTCTCATCAAATCTCTAGCTTGCTCCATCATATCCATACCACCAACAATCGTACAACATCTGAGACCCATATTTGCTCCGAGCGCATCAAAAGTTTCTCTAATTTGGTATGCCAATTCTCTGGTAGGTGCCAACACACACGCAAAATAAGGAGTTTGTGCATCCCACAAAGCCTGTAAAATCGGTATTGCAAACGCTGCGGTCTTACCGGAACCTGTCTGTGCAATACCAATAATATCTCTACCTTCCAAAGCTGGTTTGAGAGATTGTGCCTGAATTGGAGTTGGCTTATCAAAGTTCAATTGTTCAATAGCTTCGAGAATGTCATCCTTCAATCCGAAATCTCTGAATGTTTTATTAGAGTTTTCTTCTTCTTCCTCTGTAGGTTCCTTTTTATCTTTACCATCCTTATTAAAATGATCCTTCAATTCATCGTCTGATTCATTGTCTGATTTTGGGGTGAGAACGTGCTTTTCTTCCTTGTTCTTGTTTGATGCAGCTAACTTTTTCTTCAAGTCCGCAATGTATTTGTTGGTAACTTTCTTATGTGCTTTGCTGACCTTTCCAGACATGTTTACTCAAGTTTGGTTATTATAAGACGAGAATGCTTTGATGTTGATCGGTGTCGTAATCCCGAAAACAGATCAGTAATTGGAAAGATATTGAAAATGTGATATGAATGTGAACAATCTGGAAATTCTGAGGAAATGCGAAATTGCGTCAAAATAAAATTTTTTAATCGTCTTGTCTGGTCTCTTTTAGGAACATGAAATTTTTCACTATTCAGCCTTCTAACCACACGTTTTCCAAAGACTGGCAACTTGGTTATCCTAAATCAAGCAGAGACACTAGCAACTACAAGCAGAACAGCAATGGCTAGAAGAAGAGTACGTACAAGCAGAATACCTTGCCGATTTGGATAGCTATCCTGGAAACTATACTCTTGAATAAATACTAACATCACTCTTCAACTATTGAATATCCGCAATTGTATGATTACAGCAAAAGAAGAGAACCCACACTAAAAGGTCAGAAGATGAATTGAAGAGCATCCCTAAATCTATGGTAATTCACTTGGGAACAGCACTTGAGAACCACACACTCTCTCAATTAGTGAAAGACACAAGAAATATGATGCAACCACATACTGCTATCCGTCTACGTGAGAGAAAATCTAACAAAGTCAAAGATTTCGTCGTCATGGCTGGTCCACTCGGTATAACATACTTGATGGTTTTCAGTCAAAACGAGAAGACTGGTTCTACACATTTGAGAATGTCCAGCATGCCAAGAGGCCCAACCATCAGTTTCAAAATTTTGGAATATTCTTTATGTAAGGATATTGCACGTATACAAAGACATCCAAAATCCATAAGTGCATCATCTCCAATATTTTTAAACCCTCCATTACTTGTGCTGAATGGTTTCACGAATCCGAAAGATTCATCTCCAGAAGAGAAACTCGTGGTGACGATGTTCCAAAACATGTATCCACCAATTTCACCAATGAATACCAAAGTTGGTACCATTAAGCGTGTGTTGCTTTTAAATAAAGATAAAGAGACAGGTGTGATTGAACTTAGACATTATGTCATTGAGACCAAACTTGTGGACGTTTCCAGAAATGTGAAGAAACTTATCAATATTAAGAGTCATCTCAATAAGAAACTTCCGAATTTATCCAAGACTAAGGATGTTGCCGATATTATTCTCGATCCATATGCACAAGCAGGCTTCACTTCTGATTCCGAAGTTGAGGATGACTCCATTGTGGAAGTTAAGGAGGATGATGATGCAGTCTTGACTAAACCTGTTGTTGCGCAAGCTACTGAAGGTGGTGAAGATGAGGATGATGACGTCTCCGTACAACCAAGTGCCACCAAGAGGAAGAAGGCTGTGAAATTAACGGAAATTGGTCCTAGAATGAAGTTACAATTAGTGAAGATTGAGGATGGTGTTTGCGGTGGTAAGGTGTTATATCACAATCAATTCACTAAGACGAAATCTGAGATGAACAAACTCGAACAGAAACATGCAGTGAGAAGAAAGGAGAGAGAATTGAGAAAGAAACAACAAGCTGCAAATGTCGCCAAGAAGAACGAAAAGAAGGTTTTGAAGAAACAAAGAAGAGAAGAGAGAAAGAAGGCTGGTGAAGATGTAGGAGATAGCTCAGATGACTCTGGAGATGATGCACCTGAATCAGACGCAGAAATGGAAGATTACTCTGATATGGACGTTGACGAATCTGACTCTGCCAGCGATGCAGGTGATGACGATAAGCTCTTTGACGAAGACGAGTAACTATGGTAAATCTAGTAATTAAATAAATCTTTCCTCTGTACTTATAACGAACACATCGAGAATAGACTAATCAGTGTAGATAGGAATATCGGATTGAAAAGTTAAAATATAGAGAGATGACGCCAAGTCCGAGTGAGACACGACGAACAACGAACAACGAACAACAAACAACGAAGAAAACAAAACAAAACAAAACAGAACAGAACAAAACAGAGACTAAATAGAAGGGGAAAGAGAAGAAGAAGAATAGGGAGGAGAAGAATGAAGTGGAAGGATATTGAGGAAGATGATTATAGAAGCTCAACGTCTTCCACCCTAGTGTTCCTACGTTCTGTAGTAGTCCACTTGTCGACATTGAACACGGAATAATCCCCTATGTTCCACGTATCTCCCCGCGTGACGATAACTTTGGGTAACAACCAGTTAGATCCCATTTTCTCTTGCTTCCACCCCTTCTGGGTCAAAATTTGAAACGCAATGTTGCGTTCCTCAATGGATCTTCCATAGTAGAATCCGAAAAAGAGAGAGTTCGCATCTACATTCTCCAGAGCATTGACCAAATTTCTTGCCATCTTGACCTTATTCCAAGATTCTGCAAGATTAATAGCCTTTAAACCCATCGGATAAGACTTGAGTGGAGTATGGTTAATTGAGGAGAATGGATTGTAAACTGATCTTGAACTAACCTCATCTTTATTTGCAGAGATGGAGAGAATGAAAGATTGGATACCGGGTGGCAAAAATCTAAATCCGTCAGTTGCTGCGGCCAGTTCTTGAGACTTGGTAAATCCAAGGAACATTGATGCTGTCGTCGAAACACCACTGACAGGTATCGTTTCCCCATCAATTGTAGTTGGCAGTGGTTGGAGAGATCCATTCTGTTGTGTCTGACCTTGATCTCCAACAGCGACCAGGTGCGGTATCTGTCCGTTAGTCTCCTGAGGCTGTTGTTGTTGTTGTTGTTGTTGTTGTGATTGTTGTTGTTCTTGTTGTTCTTGTTGTTGTTGTTGGGCTAGTGCGTTTACTGAGGCTGTGGACGTAGTCAGTGGCGAACTAGAGAGAACAGGCGTTGTCTCTCCCGATCCCTTTGGTTTCTGTTTCTTCAAAGCATCAAGAACAGTTGCCGCGTTCAGTGCATTGGTATTCACCCCCGAAGCTGATGACGTTGGTGACATCGATCTCGACGTTGCTACTGCTATTGTCGTAGCAGATGATGGTGGTACCGTCGCAGAAGTTGTAGTAGGCGTCACTGGATCCTTTTTCTTCACTAAACTTGACCATTTCAACTCTGCTGCCAATGCGGGCACTGGTGCTGGCTTGAGCATTGTCACTGTTGCTTGATGGTTTGATGAAGTTCCTATCGATTGTATTACGGGTGGAACATCGACACTATCAGCTTTGGAATTGCTCGATATGAGGTTAGGAGAGGAAGATGCAGGAGCAGAATGAGGTGGTATCCCTGGTGTGATTGACGATTGTTTCGATACCGAGGCAGACGTTGAAGCTGAAGCCGACACTGATGCGGACGTCGATGTCGATACGTGAACCTGCGTTGAATTTGACCTCGAATTCGAACTTGAGTTGTTATGTATGGATCTTGAACGAGGAAGGTTTTCACGCACAGGTGATGCATCGTTAGAGGTACCATTTCCTGTTGACGACTGTAGATTTGTTGGGTCTTCTGGGATGACGTGTATTTCATTGATGAGAGCTTGATCTGCCTCGAGGTCGAGTTCATCGTAAATGGAATCGTCAAAGACGAAATCTGGATTTCTGTTCTCTTCCAAGTAATACGTTATATCTTCACTGATATTCATCACTTCTTCGACGTTGAAGATTTCATTCTGAAGTAACCTTAACACTATTTCCAATTTCTCTGTGTGCCATTGATGACTTTTGAGGAGTTCTTCGAGTTCTTTCCTCGTTTCCTCATTCTGATAGTTTTTCTTGGCCTTCTTCAAGGGCTGAAGTCTCTCGATTTCTGCCTCCAAGCTCTCCGTCTGTTGCTGGAGCGTGTCTAGTGATTGCTTAACGAATACGACTGCTTCATTATCAATCTTTTCTTCATCTGCAGCGGCTAGACTTTGATCTGAGTAAGCTTTCGTTTTACTTCCCTTTTCAACAACTTTATACTTCTCCATGGCGACTTCAACGAGTCGTCTATGTTCGAGTAATTGTTCTTTGTCTTTAATTTCGTTTGCGGCTTGCCAATTTTTCACTTGTTCTCTAAATCGCTGGAGTTTTTTAATTTCCTTCTTTAAATCATTTTCGAGTTTTTCCTTCTGTGAAGAATTCCCACTACCGACATTCTGATGTCTCTCATAGATCATATCAAACACTTCCAACCCTTCGAGAATCTTCTTAAATACCTTATCCATCTCCCTGTAATAAATAATGAATGCTTATGTTAGTATACGTTGCTCCTCGTTTGCATCACTCTGCTAGAAAATGGCATCTTGAGGTGCGGTGAGGTGAGGGGGGGCTGCATTTCACCGTGCTGTGCTTCTCTTGTATGGTACGTACTGCTGGAGCTTTCGCTGTCCGGACATGGCTATATGTATGTGTGTGTCGTTGGTGCTGTTGCTGTAGTGGCCACCGTTGTGTCGTGGTCCGCTACTTCCGTGCCTGGACAGTTGGCTGAAGATGTGCTCCGTCCTCCGTCTTTCATGGTGGTGAGTGAGTGTTGAGTTGAGTTTTGAGTGCGTCCACAAAAATTGGCGCTGAAAAATTGATGTGCGAGAAGTCTGGTGAATAGAAGTGATGGGTTTGACAGTTTGACGGAGTCGAATGTCTACGTCAGCGTATACTATATCTACAAGGCAACCGCTACACGGCGAAGGGAGCACGATGCACGATCTGCACTGCGGCCCTCTCAGATCCCGTCTCTGTGCTCTGACTGCTCACAGCGTTGGGGATAGCGCATTGCACAAATTCGCCCATGGTGACTTCTGCGTTTCTGTTGGCGTCTCCATTCCCACTTCTTCCCACCATGGCCACATAACATTGACGGCTAGATGATAGCGATACTGTCATGGCCGCGTATGGCCAACCAGGGAAAGTGATGCTCGCAAAGTCTCGTTGCGGAGCAATGAGAGAGGAAATGCTTGCCGGAATGGGGATGTAATGCTTGTACCTGTTCCACAACAGGGCCGAGGAAGATGAGTTAGATGACTTTTTCTTTTTAGTTCCCTTAGAGGACGCCTTTGGTAGAGAATCCACGCTGTTGATCAGTAACTGTACCTCATCGCGTTCGTCATCGGTGAGTGCCGACAATAACGGCAGCTCATGTATTGAGGTGGGGGTGCTGGTGCTGGTACTGGTGTCGGTCGTTTCAGACGGCTTTGACGTCACACTCACACCCAGCTCGGCAATGTACTCCGGCACGTTGAAGAAGTGGACCGTGCCCGTACCTGAGCAACATGCCAGTACTGTATTGTCTGGACTAAAGGACATGGAGGTGATTCTGGCCGGCAGTGTACCTCTTCTGAACTCTGCAACTTTTTTGCTAGTACGTGTGTTAAAGATGCGTATTATAGTGCCCTTAATGGAGCATGTTGCTAGTAAGACGCCATTCTGTGAGAGAATTGCCCCCGATATGGCGTTTTGATGACACGGTATCAGCGACACGCGTTGCATTGATATGGTATCAAACACTATCATGTTGCGTGTCTCTTCTGCATCCAATGGTGTGTCACTATCTTCAAATTCGTCTGTGGAGACATATGCACATTGTTGGTATGCGAGCATACACTGTGAGGAAGAGGAAGACAATGCACTGACTAGCATAATATTATTACCACCATCTGTGGGTGAACCATCGAGACCGATTCTATGAAGCAACTTCATCGTCGCCACGTCATATATGAGTATATGCGTGGCAAACACGGCGATGAGCCGTCGCCTATTCATGTGCACGTTTAAGATACGTTCAGAATACTGCAGTGTGCAAATACAGACATCCTTTCGAGTATTGATCACACGCAATTCTGTGTCTGAACCAGGAGGACCGACAACGGCCACGAGAGACGTGGAGAAGAGCAGTTCTGCCACAGAAGCGCCACTGTTTCTGGATGAGTACACGCCGCCAAATGGGTCTGTGTTGTAGACGGCTAGCGCACCGGAGCGGGCGACTATAGCGAGCGCTGTGCTGCTCTGGTTGAATCGCAGCATGGTCGTTGTACTGCGGTTGGTGGTCGTCTCGCCGGTGTTATTGTTGCTGTTGCTGTTGTTGTTGCTATCGCTCGTCACCGTCCTCAACACCCAGTACCCAGTACCCCATTACGCAATCCAATCATCGCTCATCCCACGCTTTTCCGTTTTTCCGCTCTTCAACATTTCTCCGCCAATCTCTGAGAGCGAAAAAGCGAAAAAGCGAAAACGCCGCTTCCCCGCAATTGAGCCGCCCATTTTTAGCTTTTAGCTTTTAGCACTAGCAGAGAGAGACTGGAAACCGCGGGCTGGACAGCGCCATTTAAAACTCCAAGAACGGCAGACACGGCTTGGTAACAGCTCATCCCCTCTTCTTCTTCTTCTGCTTTTCAACCCTTTTACTCTTCTGCTCTTGCCATTGACCATCCATAACAAGCAACAATGACAGACAAACACTGGCAGTATACCTCAGACATCGTCCGCGCATCAGTGGATGGCGTCTGTCTCGCTAATCCTTTCCTCAAACACATTGAGACTGAGCGCGTTGTCTTCAATTCTAATACGGTAGATAACAAGAATAAAGTCTCTGTCATCTCCGGTGGTGGTTCTGGTCATGAACCATTACATTTGGGATTTGTAGGTGATGGACTACTCGATGCTGCAATTTGTGGAAGTATCTTTGCATCACCATCAGTTAAACAAATCGTTGCAGGTATTAATGCAACTCCATCAGATAAGGGACATGTTGTGGTGGTTAAGAATTATACTGGTGATATTTTACATTTCGGTTTGGCAGCTGAACGTGTTAAAGCTGCAGGTCAACAAGTTCATCTCTTGATTGTTCAAGATGATGTCTCCGTTGGTAAAACTAAAAATGGTATGGTTGGTAGACGTGGTCTAGCTGGTACTGCTTTAGTACACAAGACAGTTGGTGCCAAAGCTACAATGGGTGCTTCTCTAGATGAAGTGGTTGAATTAGGTAACAATGTCATTGATAACCTTATCACCATTGGCGCATCTCTTGATAGAGTGACAATTCCATCATCATCTGCAGATTCTAAAGAGGTATCTGAAGATGGATCCGATGACGAAAAGGAAGACTTACTAGCTGATGATGAAGTGGAAATTGGTATGGGTATCCACAATGAACATGGTATCAAACGTGTTAGTCCAATCCCTACTGTTGATTCCTTAGTAGAATCACTTCTCAAGTACTTGCTCGACCCTAATGATAAGGAGAGATATTACGTTCCCTTTGAGAAGGATGACGAAGTGGTACTCATGATCAACAACCTCGGTTCTACTTCCAACCTCGAATTATATGCCATCCAATCCATTGTCCATGAGAAACTAGGTAGCATCTATGGAATTAAGCCCGTCAGAATTTACACAGGTGCCTTCACTACCTCTCTCGATGGCCCGGGTTTCTCCATCACTTTGCTCAATGCCACTAGAGCTGGTGGTGCCGAAATTCTGGAATGTCTCGACGCGCCAACAACTGCAATGGCTTGGAACTCCGCATTCAAGACAGTAGAATGGTCTAAGATGGGAACTCAAATTGTCCATGATGCTCCAGAGGTTAACCACGTAACCTCTGACGTCAAGTTGAATGGCGAATTGGTCAAACGCATCCTACTCAAAGGTTGTGAGGACGTTTTGAAAGTGGAACCTAAAGTGACTCTATACGATACCGTTGCCGGCGACGGTGACTGTGGTGAAACTCTCGCCGCTGGTGCAAACGCCATCAAAAAGGCATTGGCTAATGGATCCCTCGATCTCACAGATGCAGTGAAATTCTTTGATGAACTCGGTGATATTGTCGAGAGTGCAATGGGTGGTACCTCAGGTGGTTTATACTCCATCTTCATATCCGCCATGGGCTCTTATTTGAAGGCTAGAGATAACGAATCCAAGAATGAATCAATAGTCCTCACAGAATCAGAGATGGCAAAGACCGTCGCTGCAGGTTTGGAAGGCTTACAGAAATACACAAGAGCTCGTGAAGGTGATCGTACTCTCATGGATGCGCTCATCCCATTTGCTCGCACTTTTGCAGAAACCGATGACGTCTCACAAGCTGCAAAGGCAGCTCACGAGGGAGCAGAGAAGACTAGAAAACTCGAAGCTAAGTTTGGTAGAGCTTCCTACGTCGGTGAGGAGGAGTTCCGCAAGTTTGACAAGGAGGGCGGCTTACCTGACCCAGGTGCCGTTGGTCTCGCTGCCTTGATTAAGGGATTCGTTGCCGGCTACAAGGGCTAAATTCCAAAGGCTAAAGCGTGCCAGTGGCCCCCACCACGCCCGCAATGCTGATATTCTGTATGAATGTATGTATGTATGACCCTGCCACGATGTATTCCTTGTGTTTATAATGTCTAACTAATGTCCGATTTTGATATCCGGGTACAATGTCCAATGTATCGGTTCCCCAACACCCAACGATTGATAGCCTCCGTGGTGCGCGTCATTTTTGTTGTGTCGTTTAGGCCTTGAGCCGAGCCGTGTGCGAACAACGTTCTGTTGATCTTTCATCTTTCACTATCTCCGGTGTCTTCTTGTTTCTTGTTTCTTTCTTTCTCCTTTTCTTCTGTACACTAAACACTTAGTCTCAACCCCCCTTCCACCACCCTAAAGGCAGTATGAAATGGTATATTGATAGCGATCCCTTCACAGCGCTGCGGCCATTCCCAGAAGTTGCGACAAACCAATTCGAAGAACATTGGCATGAGGCAATTTTCTTTGCCATCTTCTTTCATGTAGTGCTATTAACAGCACCAATAGTTAATGCCAAGATATTTGGTAGTTTCTACACGGACTTGGCGAAATCTGATCCAAAGGCAAAGCTGAATTATGATATCCGTATCGTCGGAATCGTTCAATCAATCATGTCCGTGACATTCTGTATCCCAATGTTCTTACATCCAATGTATGTGGAAAATCCCATTACTGGAACGTATCCATTTGCAGCATTTGTTACATCTTTTGCAGTCGGTTATTTCTTATGGGATCTGGTGTATTGCTGCATTTGGTATTACGAAATATTTGGTTTAGAGTATCTATTCCATGCTTTTGGTGCATTAATTGTGTTTGGCCTTACATGGATCCCATTCTGTCAACCATTCCTTTGTGCATTCTTGATCTATGAACTGAGTACTCCATTTGTACAATTACATTGGATGTTCACTAGATCTCCAAAGGGAATGTGGAGTAATACTCTAATTACTATCAATGGTATACTTTTAATCTCCACATTTTTCGCATCTAGAATTATTTGGGGGGTCATTGCTACAGTTAAGAGTTTGATTATGTGTTGGCCATATAGAAATGAATATCCAATGTGGTTATTACCTGTCATTTACATACTTAATTTAGGATTCCAATTCTTGAATTTCATGTGGTTCTCTAAAATGATCAATATGGCAATGAGATTAGCTAATGGCAATAAGAAACCAACTTCAAAGAAGAGTGATTAGATTTGAAAAGCCGCAGAGTCCAGTCTTATGTATAGAATAGTCTAGATACCGTATACTACACACCTAACGTTTTCCATGAATATCGCCTACTACCAACTACCAATGCGGAATGCGCCATGAATTCGCTTACAAAGCACAGACAGAGAATTTTTCCGCTAAGATTCAAACTTGCACGCTATCTTCACCTATCACCTCACCATTTCTACTTTTGCAGAACTAGATACTCCCTGTAACCACAACACATCACATCACACCACACTACAGCAAATATGTCTAAAGTTGGAGTTCTCGCTTTAGGTCCTGCAGGTGCAGGAAAAACGACATTCTGCAATTCCATGATGTCTTACATGGAATCGATCGGTCGTACGGCGCATTTAGTTAATTTAGATCCAGCAGCAGATCCAACTGAATACTCATTTAGTATTGACATCCGTGATCTCATTTCATTATCAGATGTTCAAGAAGAACTCGGTTTGGGTCCAAATGGTGCCTTAATTTATTGTTTTGAATTCCTCTTGGATAATTTGGATTGGTTAGATGAACAAATTGGAGATTTCAATAATGATTATTTAATTTTCGATTGTCCTGGTCAAGTGGAACTATACTCACATGTTCCCGTCGTCCCTACATTAGTACAGCATTTACAACAACAACTTGGATTCAGATTATGTTGTACGTATCTATTAGAGGCACCATTCGTCGTTGATAGAGGGAAATTTTTCAGTGGTGCATTGAGTGCCATGTCCACTATGATTTTCCTTGAATTACCACACATTAATGTCCTATCTAAAGTGGATTTGATTAAAGATAACGTTGGAAGGAGGGAATTGAAGAAGTTTTTCAATCCAGATCCAACATTGTTGGAAGAGGGTAATGATACAGATAGGGGAGATTACGTCACTGGTAATGAGAAATTCCGTAGATTGAATAAAGCTATTGCACAATTAGTGGACGATTTTGGAATGGTTCAGTTTTTACCACTCGATTGCTCTGATAAAGATAGTAATAAGAGTGTGGAACTAATTCTCAGTCATATTGACGATATTACGCAGTGGAATGAGTCTCAAGAACCTAAAGAACCAAAGGATGAAGTGGAGATTCCTGAAGATGATGATTAAGAGGCGGAAGTATATCTTATTAGTACAGTATATAGTTTAGTAAAGATCAGAAACACAGAATGAGTTACATTTTTGACGCCTTTGGAGGCGGTGTAGGCTTTTGAGTCTTCATCTTTGCGGTCTTTGGTTTGGGATTGCTCTGGAATGGGTCTAGATAATCAAACAAACGTACCAAACCTGGAATGAGTTGACAATCACCAACGACAACGAGATCAAAGTATTCCACGTAATCGATAACGCTCTGTGGTGGTTCGTCGATATTGATCCAAATGACGTAACCATTGTTTGCGTGAACGACTTTCGCCATCTCTTTGACGAGTCTTCTCACTCCAGGAATCTTTAAAGTGGTTCCCGTGACAATCAGACAGTCTGGTTTAGATTTGAGGTCACGTTCTGTAATTGAGCCAATGACTTCACCATCAGGGTGAAATTCATTGTAGAGTACTATACGCGGACGTAAAATCCCACTGTTTTGAGTACGTTTACCAGCAATTGACCTTACAACGTTTAGTTCCTCACAAGATGGACATGGTCTGATGAGTTTAGATGTGAAGTAGTGTGGAGTCAATTCTGTGATGTGAGAACATTTGGAGCAATTCAGTGATTTGATGGAACCGTGCAGTTGAACCGTTGGAGGAATGTCTGTTTTGGAGAATGTTAGAGGCGTCATTGTTTGGAGATTGTCTAGCTGTGTATCTAAACAGTCAATATTTTGTGTATAAGAACGAAGAAGACGACCTTGTTTGGATATATCGTTTATCAGATGGTGGAAGGGAGATGGTTGTGCTTGCGTAGATAGATGATAAAGCTTCTCAATCATATTCTCAAACTTCTCTATGGATTCGGGAGATCTGAAAACGTTATAGTCGAATAAGTTCTTACCGGAACCGGTGGATTTATTAGCTAGTCCTTGGAAGAGACCTTCACTAGATCTAAAATCGGGAATACCGGAATGAACACTGACACCGGCACCAGTAATGACGACTGTCTTCTTTGCAAAAGTGAGAGCATAGTGTAAGAAGTAAAGATCTTCCAGTTCAACCTGTTCCTCTAGGGGTGCTGTGAAAGTGAGGGAGTTAAGGTTGAGAACTGTACATGGTGGGGGACGGAACTTTAGCTTTGGTTTCCGCGTGAAGGAGTGATGTGGTAGCGTTGTTGAGAGTTTGAACTGTTGCAAGATTAGATGCAGGGCTGTCAGTTTACGTGAGAGTTGACCGGATTCTGGACGTTGCAACGACAACGGTGAGTGTTGGCGACCTTGATGCTGATGCTGTTCTTGTTTGATGAAGACGACGTCACCGTCACTTTGGTCTGTCTCGGAGTCGCTCTCGATCTTGATAACTGCGGGCAGGGAGCTGCGCAGGGCGTCTGCGGTCTTCGTACTGCCACTTCTGCTGCTGTGCTGCGGCTTGACGACCTTCATTGGTGCTTGCTGTGGTGGTTATCTCTTCTCTTCTTCTCTTCTCCTGGTCTTCTCTTCTCTGTTCTCCTTCACTCACTTCTCTTCTCTTCTTTTCATTGCTCTTCCCTCTACTGCACGCGTCTCTGACTTTTGTCTTTTCCGTTTTTCGCGTTCGCTTCTGCTACGTCGCCGGTTCGACTCGCACACTGTCCACTGGTTTTTTCTTTGCTGTGCTGCGCCACCTTTATGTGCTGCGCCACTGCTGCACCACGTGGAGGCGGCTCCGGCTCTGCGATTGGCAATTGGCAATTGGCAATTCGCAGCGGCTTTTTTCTTTTTTCATGGGCAATTGCAATTTCACATTTACACTCCGAACAATGTCAATGTCAGTCTTGTGCGCAACGTTGCAGGCCAGAAGACGTTGGCGGTGGCGAGTAACGATTATAAAACCAACGCTATCGGCACAGTAAAGCACAGCACAGCAGAACTACAATGGTAAAGAAAGGTGAATACCCAGAACGTCCCCCTACTCTAGCAGAAGCACTCTACCAGGGCAAAGATCTCGGTACAAGACCAGCAAACGAAGACCAAATACTAAAAGACCTCGGAATGTCGGATCCAAAGACTCAATCAAAGACCAAAACCACCTCAACGGCACCTTCTAAGAAGCTTGTCTCTCAGGTCGATGCACACATGGGTACACCGCTTCCTGCAGATGCTCCTGCCAAAATCGAGGCTAATTATATACTGCCCGAACAATGTGAGGCAGTGACAAACTTGCAAATGGATTATATCCTTTTGAGGAAATCAACTATGATCAGAACGATTCTCTCTTCGAGAGTTTTCTCTTCGGGATTCTTTGGTATAACTACCATTATTGCATATAGATACATCGGTGAATATTTCTCTGAATATACTTTTAAAAAGGGTGTCATGGACGGACTTTATCAACTTTTCGGTAACTCATACTTCAAAGATGATCTCTTTGTGCTGTTTTTCATCATAATGATCATTCTAGCAACTGCATTCACATCCATGAAGTTCATCACCGCATTCCTTCAACAAGAGAGTGTAGATGTGCCTAAGAATTTCCAGAAATATTTCAATGTGGACCTCAACCAATACGCTACTCTCAGTAACGTCGACAAGAGCTTCAACAAACTTAATAAAATCGACAAGGATTTGGTGAAAACAATGAGAGATAACACCTTATGTATCGTTTACAGAGAAGCGCCAGTGGCATTCATGAGCGTTACACCAGACAAGGATGCAAACATCAAAATCACAGGCTACGGTGTGCGTAGAGTTTACATCAAGGCAGAACTACTCAAGGACTTGCTATCTATGCTCTTCAAGAGATTTGTGCTCACTGATTCCCCCGTTGAAAATATCACCGTTGACTTATATAGCTTTGAGAAGTCTGACATTGATCTTTTCAAGAGAGCTGGGTTCTACAGATGTAAGAAAAATTCACTCGGATTTTTAATCTCCACCATATTCGGTATCACTAGGGATACGTACATTTTTGAGAAAAACTCTGTGGAGTTTTGAGTTATGAGCTTAATTTGAGGCCTGTACATATACATGTGTATACATTCACTTAATTCATTTACTGAATAAATTGATTAAATAAACTTTCCAATAATATAGATATTTTACATGCCATACACAAAACCTACCACATTTGCATCTCTTCAAAATAGTCAACTCTGTGAGATGTAGTAGTAATAATATTGGCGACAGTTCTCCTCACTTCGTCAACCACTTGAGTATGTGCACATGCACCAAATGCAATGGATCCATTAGCTTCGGCCACTTCACTAGCGACAATTTCCGCTGCATTCATCCGGCCGTGTCTCACATCGGCAAAACTGATAAGGCTGCTGATATCGCCCGCACCGGCACCGGCATCATCACCAACGCTCTCCTTCTCATCCTTGTTATCATCACTAGAAGCGGAGGCAGATGTGGTACCGTCAATGGAATCTGGCTTAGTCACGTAAATTATAGGTTTCACATTGGTATCCTTGAGGGATAAAATCTCTGGTAAATAACTTTCAATTGCTTGGTAAGTACGAACACTCCAATATAACTTCACTTCCTTGTCTGGATTATTCTCTATCAATTTCTTTGCATGGAAGAATGGTCCTGAGAGACCGGTACCACCAGTGATGAGCACCGCTTTGGAATAATTCTGATATGGATTTTGCTCTCCGTAAAATCCATCAATGGCAATCTTAATACTCATCTTCCCATATTTATTAGCAATGCAACGATCAGCAATGTATCTAGTGAGTCCCTTTTTTACACGACATGAGAAATGCACATGTCCAGGTTGTTCAACTGAAGGGTATACAGTGAATGGGTGAGTTTGCCAAAATCTTGTAGGTGTCAAAAATGAAATGAAAGCGTGTGCACCAGGGTATGCCTTAAGCATGGAAAGTTTTGATTCAGGAACTGTCACTTTGATGATCTCTTCAGCGGCGAAATATTGCACTTCTGCATTTTGAGCCACACCAAAACCGGTTATACGCACGAGTCGAATGAATCTATCAAAACACCAGATTGCAGCACATGCCGCATAGTAGTTTTGATATTCAACGAATGCACAATGAACCCATGTAAGCCAAAGAAATTGAACAACAAGAAGGATATGTAAGTAAAGGAAGAGTTCATAGAATCTCTTTCTAACTGGAGCAGCAGCAAAACAAAGAATTAGGCATGCAAAGACAGTAGCTGCAATACCCTCTCTATACCACCATTTATCAAATCTGGCCCATTTTTTGAGTGCATATGTTTGAGAAGCCATTGCAAAACTGTGAATCAAAATCTCAATGACAATAATTCTGGCAAGCCATTTATGGAATGTGACAAATCTCGAGTATTTCCATCTGGAAATATATTGCAGGAAATTGTTTCTACCAGGGAAGAGGAACAAGAGTGGGGTCTGATATGCAGATAAAATACCGGATCTATCACCGAAATATCTGGAAGTACCTGCTTGAAAGGTTGCAAAGACTGGATCACCCTTTAAGTAGTCAAATCCCATCACCACACAGCAAAGAAATGAGTATAAGAAGGAAAGTACTAGTAAGATTGTCTCAACCATATCTGGATTGAGACCACATGCATTGGATTGCAAATGGTTCTTACCAACAAGTCTCATTGTAACATATTTCTTAACAAATTTTGGAGTGAGATGAATGTTGAAACGTTCACACCAGTTAACAATACCGGAGATGATCAATACTAATGCTACCATTGCCAAATATGCAATACCCATGTAGTGAGAAACGTTCACATTTTGATATCTGTTCCTGTATGACACATATCCAATGTGTGCAGCTTTCTTCACAGCTGGACCCGTGACTGGATAAGAAGTGTTGACCCGTTGGAAGTCAGGAGATGAAACATTCTTGACGGATACGATTCTGTCAACGTTCTTGTTGTAGACATCCATGAGGTAATCCGGAGTGAAATGGATCTTTTTTGCCTTAGCACTTTTGGTACATTGACCCGCAATTGTATCTAAATATGAGTCAAAGTCTAGATGTGAGTAATAAGTCTTTCCACAGTCAATAAAGGAAGTTAACGCGTTCTCATTTGTACAAATGCATTTGTAATCTCCCTTTGCCTGCTTGGTACCGCAGAACAGTGCAACCTTCTCCACACCGCTTTTACAACCCATGGAAGCAAAATAGTCATCCCCATATTTGTTCCATGTTACCTTTGCACTGACTGAGGTAGCAAGTGATGCAACAGCTAGCAAATAATCTAGTTTCATTATGATGACTGTGCTTGATTTGCTACCAATTTCTGCTCCTTTTACTATTCAGGTAAATTAGAATGGATACGAACTACTAGTGCAGTTGAAGGACAGTGCTTGTAAACGGTGGATCATGACCCAGTTAAGTAGTATTACTAAAAAGAAACGAGATCTGTGAGCTGCCCCCGATCTAACATAAAACCTTCATACGTTTGAACCAATGGAAGCATTGTAATGCAATCAATATGTGAGTAGTTGGACTTTTCTCCCCGTCTATTGGTCTACTCGGATCATCCCGCCAC
This sequence comes from Pichia sp. P7020A, assembly GCA_025531525.1. NCBI lineage: Eukaryota > Fungi > Ascomycota > Pichiomycetes > Pichiales > Pichiaceae > Pichia > Pichia sp. P7020A. The sequence goes on from JAMYHI010000111.1 coordinate 39,399, forward strand.
ATATACACACGGCTACTATCTAGAGTTACTGAATAGTGTTACGCTCAAGATCGTGTTTCTTGTACGCTTAGTGGTTCAGGGTCGTTCAGGGTCCAGGGTCCGACCCTGAATAATGCGGTTGAAAGTTTAACGGCCTCCCCGGAACAATGCAAATAGCTATTTCGCCGCAAATTTTAAGACTAAATACTCCTCTTCTATCGCGTGCAAGCAACGATAACTCCGATAGGAACGCCGATACGTCCAGTATAGAAAGCTATAGCTACGTAAGAGATAGAGAAGTACGTCCCAGATTTGACTATCAGCTGGAGCAGTTCTTGTGAACGCAAAGAAGCTGATGTTCAAGAGCTGTAAAGGTGGGACGGAAAATCTGCTCAGGAACCAGTAGGGTGTATCAGCCATGCCTTCAATTATTTATACGAACTTGATATTCATCCGTACATCACACACATGTGTGAGGTCTGCATGCACACGCATGTGAGAGCAAATTAGAGTAGCTGTAGTCACAAAATCCGGTTAGTGACGGATCTCTAAAACGTTGTTGATCGGCAATTGGCGGCATATCATCCAGTAACCAGCCGTGCTCCATTTTTTTCTCGTCGGCCGCGGAGGTGCCGTCGCGTCGCCAAAAAGGCAATTTTTACACGACATGAAAATTGGAGGCTATGAGCTATGAGCACGGCTATGCACACATCGGTTACCCAATCGGGAAGTATTTGCGCTTTTATACAGTAAGCTTTGAGCTTTAACCTACCATTACTGGAAATACTGTCCCAAACAGCAATATTGCTCATGTTAGAGGTGATTGCAATTGTTGTCGTGATTTTGCTGTATAAAAGGGCATGTTCCCCGCTGTTGTTTCTGACCCCCGTACCAATAACTGCAAATTTTCTGCTACCACAAGACTCGTTCATATTAGCATCAAGCAAATACAATGAAACGTCTGAATTTAGCGCTGCTATTTACTGCGGCAGCTGCTGCAGTTGAAGGTGCTTTGACCTTCAATACATCTGCAATCAGAGATTTCAACCTCACAAAGTCCTCCTACCATATCTCCACTAATAACACGGAATATTTATATTGGTCTCTTGATAACGTTGCACCAATGTCCAACTCCGAAACGGGCAATATCAACATTGCTGTCATTGGGGATGGTATAAATGGCAATGCTCAAACGACTTATTACAACGTGAACGATAGTAACATCACTGAACATAAAACCAACAATGCCATCACAGAGGACACTCTTGCAGCAATGATCATCCGTGCAGTTGCACCAGATGTGAATATCATCAGTTACGACATTTTTAGCGCAACAAATGTTCCAACTGTTAACAATTTGGTTTCCGCTGTTGAGCATGCTGTTAATAATGATGACGTGGATATCATCTTCGTCAATGCAGAACAAGCAGCAGAACACGGTGTTGGTGGTTGGTCTAATTCTGCACTTTCTGAATTTTTCAATGCAGTTGCTGAACATAAGCCCATCATCATGGGATCTGGTTTTGGTCTTGGTGCTATGAGTGTCTCTGATGGTGCTAGTGCTGCTGGTGTTGTCACTGTTGGTGGTGCTGGTTGGCTCGGTGCAATTGGATTCCCATTTGGTGTCGGAAATGAGACGTTAGGTGCGTATATGGAGACTCCACTTTCATTGTGGATGAATAATAGCCTCGTGTTGGGTGAGTTTGAGGATGATCATGATCGTAAATGTCGGGTTCTTAAGAATAATGTCAGTGATAGTATGATGGATGTGTTGCTATTGAACGTTACTGGATGCAACGCAGATGACGTTGTTCAAGCTGTTGAGAATAGTAATTTCACACAATTGTTAGCATACTCAAATAGGGTAGAAGAGCTCGGATTGTTCAATTTTGATCCGTCATTGGATATTGTCAGCGGTATGATCTCTAATGATGTTGCTAGCTCCCTTACAAACCGTGCTCTAAAGGGTGATAAGATTTTTGTCAAAGGTGAAAAAAAGGGGTCATTGGTTTTGATCGATTCAAAAGAAGAGAATTTTGATGCTTACTCAATCAATTTCAATACATCTATGGGTCCAACGCTAGATTTGGGTATGAAGCCAAACGTTATTGCGCAAAGTCACTGGTATTTTGATGAATTGAATGTATTTGCCAGCGGTACCGGTTTGGCGGCTGCCTATGTTGCCGGAGGCATTGCTTCATACCTCGCGGCAGGTGGTAACAGTAAAAGAATTGTTGACAGAGTCACTACATGTGGTGAATTACTAGACACTAGAAACATGACCGCTACATTTGGAGAAGTGGCAAACCCAGCAGTGCAAGGTGGTGGTATGTTCAGCGTTGAAGAGTTATTAGATCGGGATTTCAGTGTTTACCCTGGATGGATTGAAATTGAAAGTGATCTCGATGAGAAGAATGTCACCATCACCATTACCAATGAATCATCAAATGGTAAGCGGTTTCACGTTATGGCTGCCAATGCAATCACTATGTACATGCAAGATTCGGACGCGTCAACAAATTCCGAGAGTCTCTATGCATTCCCTGTGCATGGCAACTCTAGTATCAATGGCGAGCTTATGTTGGAAGCTGGTAGCGTTTATGTCGATGGAGGCTCATCAATGAACATTAGCGTTGTCATCACTGCTCCTCAGGTTGTTGATGAGAGAGAGCAAGCACGATTACCTTTATTCGGTGGATACATTACGGTATCAGATGGTAGTTGTGTCGCCAATGTTCCATACATGGGTACCACTTCAAAGCTGAGCGATGTTCAAACACAGAGTGATACTGAATTTTGGTGGAAGATATTCACCCTTGAGGCCGATGGTCGTACTCCATGCACGTTCTGGGAAGATGGTATTACGTTGAATGGAACAAACAAGTATTTACAAATGTACTGGAATAATAGGGTTGGCAGTCCTATGGTGGATATTCAAGTTGTGCCACGGAATTGGACAAGTATTGGTAAGGGTGGTCATTTTGTTCCCGTTGCAGATGGTAGTGGTAACGAAGGAGGGTTCATCAGCAATGTTATGGGTAACGTCAAGGATAACAAAACAGAAGATGCTGGTATTTTGGGAAGATTTGAGAGCCATAGGCTACCTGGTGGTTACCCATGGTTGAAGACGCCGCGTAGCGATGTGTTTGCTATGGAACAATGGGAAGAGTGGCACGGATTTGTGATGGATGATGGTAGCATTCTTGCTGATGGTGATTACCGGATATTATTGAAAGTTGGCGAGCGTGATGGTAATGGATGGTACGAGTACGTGTCACCATGGTTCAAGAAGGCCTATGGTAAGAAATAGAGTTAGATAGTTAGTCGGTAAATACTGATACTTTGATGAACATAGACATCAAAAACTAAAACGTGTGTAGTCGGGTATTGTTGTTTTCGTGAATAAATACATGTAAATAGGTAGATAGATAGTTTAGTAAAGATTATAGGAATGAATGAGGTGGGTTTGGTTTTTTTTCTAGAGTTAGTGAGTGAACTCACCGTCTTGAAGATGAAACACTTCGTGAAGCTCGTCGCCACTCTCGATAGGGAGTTCTCTCAAGTAACCCGTCTCGACATCGTAGACAAGAGCATACAGTTCCACTTCTCCTCTAGCAAAGTACTCCACAAATGAAGGATTATTCTTGATTGTGTTGACTGAGTTGTACACATTCAGTTCCACGAGTCTTTTACACTTGTCATTAATATCCTCAATTTGCTTGAGTTCATTCAAGTGTTGAGCACGAACGTGTCTAACTTGTGATAACCAATGGTCGAGAACTCCACCTGCCTTTTTGTTTGATAAAGAAGCCCAAACACCACCACAGTCAGTGTGACCACAGACAATGACCTTACGAACCTTCAACACCTCAATGGCGAATTGTAATGCAGACATAGATGAGAGATCAGAGGAATTGATAACATTGGCGATATTTCTTAGCGTAAACACTTCACCAGGAAGACATCCGAGTGCAGTACATTCATTGATACGCGAGTCTGAACAACCAATCCAAAGAGTGTGTGGGTTTTGACCACGTGCAGAGAGCGGCAAAATGTCAGGGTTAGCAATATTGAGAGCATCTGTTGCAGCTCTATTTGCAGCTAGATAGTCACCCAATGTGGAATTCTTGGATAATTTGAAAGGATGTGATGGGTTCGGCACTTCAGCATGTGTCTGTGAAGTTTGTGGTTGCGCATGAGAGTGTACACAGCCCAAGTGAGCTGGTGAGGAACCTGCGGAAGTGGTAACGTTGACGGAGTTGACGGACATCATTCTTGGGAGGATTCTTGCGGCGAATTGTTTGAATGCCGGAATGGTGGTAGCTAGTGTTGGTACTTGGCTGTAATAGTAAAATACATAAACGGTACAGTTACAAACGCACCCCTTTTCACATGATCTAACCTGGCAGCCAGGGGGCGACAGCTGTATTTAAGTGGGGTGGTCGCTGAATGGTTAAAGTCCGTCCCGCGTGCAGAATTTGCGCCCATCAGATTCAAATGTTTCTATTACCCACGCGGTGACTCCGGGTTAAAGAGAAAAGACCGTGGAGGCTCGATGACTCCCACGTACAGCGGGCGGTGACGGTGGTGACGGTGGTGAGATCATCGCGGGATGCATGGCGTCACCCCGCGCGCATGGCACTAGTCGCGTACCAGCTCTAGAGCCACTAGAGCTAGCCGCGCTGCCTAATTGGGTAATTCTGGTTGCACATGATATAGCCGCGGATCTATTTAAGAAATTAGAAAGAGAAGGAAAAGGGGAAGTCAAAGGCGCCACCGACGTCAGCACCAACCCCTGCGCCACCCGCTGCGCCTGCGCCACCAAAGAGAGTCTCCAATGCCAGAGACAGTGACGCGTCGTCGAGCATCACAGAGGATGAGGGTGATACCGACGACGGTCCGGAAGCAGGAGAAGTGCCAGAGTTTGTGGTGGGCACGCTCTTGGCGTTCATATGCTGCGCCACATCTCTGGCAAGAGTAGTACCAGCCGCTGCGAGGATGGAGAGCAGAGACGTCAAAGAAGACGGTAATGGCTGTCGCATTGGCTGTAATGGTGGCAGTGATGTTGGTGAAGGTACAAGGGTTGTATGAGCTGTGCTATTCATGTGACGATGCACGTCCGCAGCAAGCATGCCACAGTACAGCGGTAGGATGGAAAGTCGGGCAGCGCTGTGATGAGCTGTAAAGGCATCCAGTGCAGCAGCAACGGCATCAACACAATCGCTGGCCACAACGGCCATCTCGTGTAGAATTGAGTTTGTCATTGTCGTTGTCGTTGTCGATGTCGTTGTTATTTGCTCCCTTGTAGCTGCTAGTACCACTGTGTAGAAGTAAAATACGTGAACACTCTCTGGTGGTGTAGCCGCTCTCAACCTGAGATCTTCCGTCGTCCATTGCAACTCCGCTGGTAACTGTTCTCTCCAATTCAAAGCGGCCCTCACTACTGATATCCCCGTATTATCTGTTGCACTGGTCATGGCAATTAATTTGACAATGCTCTTCAGAGGAGTGGATACATCAATTATACGATTCCCCATAGTTTGAGGATTGAATTCGGCAATCCATTCCAAATCCGGAACTTTACCACTCTCCTCAATAGTCGATTCATCCACGCGTAACATCGTCGTACGCGTTCGTCCCATGACAGTACTAACAAAATGATCTAGAATGAAACACCCCCAATAAATTCTGGATTTAAATAGTTTGCTCACTCGATGCACTTTATAATCAGGAGCTAGATGAAACCCAATATTGAATCCGATTCGTAACCCCATACCTACATGCAACCAACACGCATTGAGATCAGCTCGGTGCAGGTCTGCAACACCAAGTAGTAGGAACCCTTGAATGGCAGTAATGGACGGCTTGCCCAGGCTGGTAAACAATCGCTGGCGGGCAAGTGAGTAGTACCGATCACTCTCATTGGTACTAGCGTTCTCTTTGAATAAACTGCCCACACAGCATACCGCGTACACTAATTCCACACTGCAATATCCACCACCACCATTAAAGAAATCGATCAAGAAAGTCTCTCGAGGAAGAAACATGTGGAGATCCGGATACGACCATTGGAAAAAAGCTTTGATACAATCCACAATGGCCACATTGCAATTGAGTTCTCTCACACTTGTAACGGCAGCAACATCTAACGCATCCTCCACGCGTCGCGGTGGTGGTAATTGTAAAGAATGGAAGATGGAACTGGAACCAAAATTCTCTCTCGCAGATCGCTCATCATACATCATGCGGAATTGACTAGAGGCAACGTACCCTCTTGACCTATTATTCTTTGCACTAGCATTAGCACCAGCTCCAGCTGTAGCTGTAGTTGTAGCTGATATCGTTGCAGTTGCCGTAGCATGTGCCAATCGTGTCAACTGACGCTCTAACGTTCGTACACGTTCCTCAAGTGATTGAACATATGCATTACTAGCACGCACTGACCTTCCGTCGGAACTGGCACGACAGATCACATCTGCCTTTACGCAACGCGCGCATTTGTCGGGCGGGCCCGGACACTTGACCTTGAGACGCTTGCACCGCGCACATGCAGGAGTAGCAATGGTGGTCGCAATAGAGCGTGGCATCGTGTGTGCTCCCCTTACGATCTCCGTCCTCTGCGTCTCCTGATTCTTTTTACTCTCATCTTTTATCTCTGATCCCTCCGGTCCTGTGTCCTGCGCTAGTTGCACGCGCCATATCGCTTTTTGTTGATTCAGAAACCGTTTGGAAATTGGAAATTGGAAAATGGAAATCTCCGAGAGCGGACTCAATTCATGTCCGCAAAGTAAAACCCGTGCACCTCTGGGGCCTTTGGGGTCTGCGGTCTGGGCCCACTGGTCACGTGACATTGCGCCTTTACTTGTCCCACCGACGCGTCGCCCACTCTTTCTCCTCTCGCTCGTTCGCTCGTTCGCGCACAGTGAAAGTGAAATGACCGGATCAACAGCGCAGCACAAAGCACAACACAAGAACCCAGCAACGGGAGGGCAGCTACTGGCACACACACCCCGCAGAACGCAGTACCGCAGCACCAACAAAGCAGCACTACAGCAGCTCTGTCAACGGATACCCTTTGCTAGATACGCAGCATGTCCAGAATCGTCCAGTCGCCTGCAGCGGCGGCGGCAATCGCAGCGGCCTCTAACAACGCTGGTACAAATGCCAACGCTAACAACAACAGCTCATCGGCATATCAAAGCAATACCAACGTCTCCAACATTCCTCAATACTCTCCATCTCAACAACAACTCTCTCAGCAACATGGTGTCGGTGGTCAAAGCCAAAACCAAAGTCAACAATACCACGTCTCTCAGCAAAATTTGAACTCTTCACAAGCCCAAGCTCAAGCCCAAGCCCAAGTACAATCTCAAGCACAGAATCACTCTAATTCCAATTCCAACACTAACTCTTCCTCTTCTAATTCTAACCAAGTTGTCGGATTGCACTATAAAATAGGTAAAAAGATTGGTGAAGGATCGTTTGGTATCATCTTTGAAGGTACAAATCTCATAAATGGCGTCCCAGTTGCAATCAAATTTGAACCACGTAAGACTGAAGCACCTCAATTGAGAGATGAGTATAAAACCTATAAACATCTGAGTGGTGCAAAGGGGATCCCCAATGCTTACTATTTTGGTCAAGAAGGGTTACACAATATTTTAGTCATTGATCTCTTAGGTCCATCATTAGAAGATTTATTCGATTGGTGTGGACGGAAATTCTCAGTTAAGACGGTTGTGCAAGTAGCTGTACAAATGATTTCCCTCATTGAAAGAGTTCATCAACATGACCTCATTTACAGAGATATCAAACCAGATAATTTCCTCATTGGTAGACAGGGCTTACCAGATGAAAACTCAGTTCATCTGGTTGATTTCGGTATGGCTAAACACTATAGAGATCCAAGAACGAAGCAACATATCCCTTACAGAGAGAAGAAATCTCTCTCTGGTACTGCCAGGTACATGTCTGTCAATACCCATCTCGGTAGAGAACAATCTAGAAGAGATGATCTCGAAGCTCTCGGTCACGTCTTTTTTTACTTCTTAAAGGGTCAATTACCTTGGCAAGGTCTCAAGGCACCAACTAATAAGCAAAAATATGAAAAAATTGGTGAAAAGAAGAGAACTACTCCAATCAATGAATTGTGTGCAGGTTTGCCACCTCAATTTGGACGTTACCTCGAAAGCGTCAGAAATTTGCAATTCGATGCAGAACCAGACTATGAGAGATATCGTCAACTCTTACTCTCCGCTTTACCAGAGATGGGAGAGACTGCAGATGGCCATTACGACTGGATGGACCTCAATGGCGGTAAAGGTTGGGATCTGGCCATCAACAAGAAACCAAACTTGCATGGTTACGGTCATCCAAACCCTCCTGGTGAGAAACGTCAACATCAAAAACGTAGCAAGCAACACGCATCTGCTGCTGTCGGTCCTGGTGCAGGTGTAGGTACAGGTACAGGTGCTGCTGGTGCTGGTGCCGGTACCGGTGCTACACCTGGTCAACAGAACGCATACGGTCAAAACTATGGTAATACGGCAAACTTGCAACAACAACAATTGCAACAGCAACAGCAATTACAAATGCAACAGCAAGCACAGCAACAGCAAACGCAGGCACAAGCGGCATATGGTATTCACGCTAGCGCTTCCCCTGCTAATGGCGGAAGAGTGACGAATGGTGCCCTAGGAAACGGTGGCTCTGCATCACCAATCGGTGCTAACGGTAACATCAACGCAAATGTTGGCGATGTCAAACCGCTACCTAACTTACCATCTCACACGTACGGCAAGGACGGCGTTAATGGCAATGGTAAGACGCAGCAAGCCAAGGAGGATGAAGAAGATCAGGGTTGTTTTGCCAAGCTCATGTGCTGTTGAGGAGCTGAGCTGAATTAGAAGAACTTGCATATTCATTCCATATCCCTTCCTTCCTTCCTTTCCTTTCCTTCCCTTCCCTTCTTGTTGTTTATTTTTTTCCGTATTGTCATCATTATTAATTAGAGTTACTCTACGCCTCAACTATACTATACTATACTATACTGCACTCTTGATTTCGTTCCTGGCAGTATGCTTTGCCCAACGGTGAGTTTCATCGCCTCCAGCCCAATCGTGTTCAACGTACCCAAGCAACTTCTTCACCTCCTTCACTGTAGTCGGATCACCCATATTCTTGTGAACGTTATCACTAATCTTGATAGCTTTACCACCACCACAAGACACCAACTTCATAACAATATTCATTGGCTCTGAATCAAAATCGTTCGTCAAGTTCGTGCCAATGCCAAAAGTGCAGTTAATATTACACTCTGTGGAATCACACACCTTCTTCAGCCTGATACACTTGTCCACATTGAGAGAATCACTGAAACAAATGAGTTTATCACGACCACTGTACCCCTTCTCCCTATACCATTTACTCAATTTCATAGCGTACTCTTCAGGAGATCCACTATCTTGTCTTACGCCAATATAGTATCCAATGTAAGGTTCTTCAAATTGTTGAAGGTAATTATCCGTGCCGTACGTATCCGTCAATGCAAGTCCTGCATGTTGTGGTCCAACGGTATCGACATACTGTTCCATAGCAAGTCTATTCGCAGTAATGTATGATTGGTATCCTCTTCCATCTCCCTTAATGGAATTTGCAGCACCTACGCCCATCATCCATTCGTGACCAATGGTACCGATAGGATTGACGCCATACTTCTTCGCCAGCAAAACGTTGGAAGTTCCTAAGAATTTGGCAGATATCTCCGGTGATGTAGATGGAGAGTTAACAAATGACATAATACCCGCCATCACGGAGTCTTGTACATGGAAACTTCTACGACGTCTGGTACCAAACTCGCTGAATACGCAACCTGCGGTTAATAACTTCTTCGCTTTCTCGTATGCTTGATCGTATACAATCTTCATCGATTCTTGAGGTGCCTCTTTGGATAATTCTCCCGTGGTTTCGTCAAATGTTGCAACACACTCACTATTGATAGTCCATTTTGTATCCATGAATCGGAAGTAACATTCACTCAATAATGCCAACACTGGGATTTCATAAAGAGTTACCACATCCCAGTTACCACTAGCAGTGATGGATAAGTCATACTCCCCCGTTTCCAAGTCTTCTCTGGCATCTATATGAATTTCATCTTCAGGGTGGAGTTTCACTGTCTTCATCCATTCGAAATGAGATTCGCCCATGTAACCGATTTTTGTCTTCAAATAGTCAATTTCTTCATCTGTGAAAGTGAGGTCTTTCAAAAGCATCAATTGTGCATGAAACCATTCATATGCTCTCTTGTTGAGACGTTTGTTAGGAGTTCTGTTAGTTAATAGGAATTCGCAGGCAGTGTCCGGGTAGTGTTTGTGGATTGCCGCTTGCATTGTAATCTTGTAAAGATCTGTGTCCAAGAGAGACGTGATTATAGGCTGCATTGTTATTGAAGGTATTCTTGACGTCAGTGACAATGTGTGTCTTGAGAGTATTGTGGAATGCGTTGGCTGATTGCCAATTGAAAAGAAGAAGAAGAGCATGGTACATGGTATGATGGATGGGATGACCACTGAAACTGCTGATGCCGATAGCTGATAGCAGGTCGAAATTCAAAATCCGGGCCACTATAGATTAGATGATTTTCTGCACGTTACGTCACATTAGTTTACATTATACAGTAACTACTTTACATTACATTACACTGATTGATGAAGAGCGAGCTGTCAGTGGCGCTCTTCACCCAAATACAAATCCTCATCATCACTGTCGTTGTATTCGTCGCCGCGGGAGGAGGAGTGCAATCGACTGTCGCCCAATTCCTTCCCGTTCTGCTCATACGCACTCTCGGACACGGACTTCTCGCGTGCGTAAACCCGTACTGTGTCTAACACCAGCAATGGATCACCCCAATTAGAGTGGATGATGATCATCACGTCCTGCACGGATTCCTCTGCAAGCCAGTTCTCGACTTCTGTAGGCCATGCGAATGTCTGGTATGCCGAGTTTTTATTGATGTCGTATTCCATCTCACCGACGCGTAACCATCCTTGAAGTTGATCGTCGTTTATTTTCTTATTGTTAATTTGGAAGTTAACGAGGTCTTGGTTGTAGTATTTGGTCAGCTTTTTCTTGAGATTATCGACAGTCTGCTGTGGTGTAGATGGAGATAAACGTGCTAAGAGTTCCATGTTCTTCGGTGCGCATTTAAACCATCTTTTCCGCATTTCTTGAAACTCAGTGATGTTCATATTAGGTAACTTCGGTGTTATCTTGGAGTGGTATACCCCAACTTCGTGAATCTTCAGGTTGTCCTGTAGTACGGGAAGTTGGAATGTGAAATATATAGGAGACTTTGAGTTGGATGGCATGTGATTCTGCCAAAACATTATGGGAGATTCTAACAACGCGTTGCGGGGGCTATTTGCAGTTGATAGTGGTTCCATGTTCCCAAGCAATTTCAAGCGTTGACCGTTGGTCGTCGTGCCAATACGTTTCGGTAAAAGGCTTCCGGAGTGGTACAATCTTGCAAGAGTGTCAGGGAATCCATTGATGACCTTAGAAAAGAAAGACTTTCTGTGTTTTGGCTTGTATATTTTGGCAAGACTCGGGTAAGACGTGAGCTGTCGTAAAATGCGGCATTGATTAGCAATGTTGTAGTATTTCTGTGCTATCTGGTATTGGCGAGAAGCTCCAGGTCCGGATTTAAGACCTGGTCGTTGACCCTTGGATACTGATTCCTGGTCCGAAACCGGACCTGAAGGTGGAGATGGTGATAGCAATACCTTCTTTTCCAGCTCTTCATGGATCAGCTTAGATAAGGATTCAACTGTTTTTTCTAGCTCTGACATTCTGTCAAAGGCATTGTTTATGTTGTTTTGAAGTAGAGATTGGCTATGTTGATGCTCGCTCTCGTTGTCGTCGTCGTTAGTATGAGGCACAATAAACTCGAGCTTATCGACTTGAAATTTCAGTGTGTCCAATTCCTTCTGTATATCAGTGACTTTTGACTCTAAGCCCTGTAATTTCTTAAGACTTTTCATATCCTCTTCGAGAATGAAGAGCTTGTGGTTGAGAAACGAAGTGCTGGAGGATGATAAAGAGTACGACGGTATTCTGAATCCGGTATCATTACTAATCATTCCCGACACTACCATTATGGCAATGAGTATGATCAAAACCGGCGAGGACTTGAGCAGGTACAGTATGAACTTGTTCTTGTATTTGATAGGTGGATCATAGAGAAAGTGGGTGTTGTCATATTCGGCATCCGAATCCAACGAAAGATCGCTATCGTCCTCGGGTAGCACACGATTCTGGGGGGCCGTATGTTCGTGTGGATTTTCGTATTCTGTTTCCTTGTACTCGTGTATGGGATTATCGTCCCAATCATCCTCGTCCTGAGTATTTTCCTCCTCTTCTTCATATTCCTGCTCTTCTTCTTCCGTATCCAACCTGTGAATATTTACCTGCTTCTGCACATCATCGTTAATCATCTTCAAATCATCCAAAGAGATGACAAACGTGTCCTTTGAAAAGAGCACGTCCTTCTCGATCTCCGGCTCATCTTCCATACGTTGTTTCGGCATGCGACCTTTGTGTTGTTTCCCGTGTTTAGCTGTCCGGGGTGTCCTGTGGAGTGTTTTTTCTGCCCCTTCTGCGGCCATTATATCTCTGGTGAATCTCTAAGTGGCTGTTGTATCTGTATATCGTTGTGGCCGATCTGCAACGTGTCAGTGGCCTGTGTATCAAAAGAACGCATAAGCCGTGAGCCGTGAGCCGTGAGCCTGCGCTAATGGAAGGCCCGAATCTCAAGCTGAAATCTGAAATCTCCATTCTACATGGCTTGACTACTACTCATTACTCACTACCGGCAGATAGTCACTTGCCATTCCTTTGCACAGTCTGGTAATGACTGAACAGCACTACTACCGACACAGACATAAACACACTCAAGATGGAGGTTGTGTTCAGGCACTTCAAGAACTACAACTTTGAAAACAGCCCTTCCTACAGGAGTACGCTCGAACAAGTGTACATGCAATATCTCATAGTGCTATCGGATAAAGATCTTGAAGTGAAACAAGACATCACCAATGGTGTATTCAATGAAGAGCGCATCCCGGAGGCGGACCGTGAACAATTGCAGCTACAGACAAAGGTCTTTGTGTTCTGCTCGGAGACGGACAACATCTTGGAATTGCAAGAGTACCAGTACTGGCTGGCCACGTCCGGTAAAGC
>JAMYHI010000112.1:0-52477 GCA_025531525.1 Pichia sp. P7020A
GCTAAAGTTATGAAAAAGTCTACTCCCAAAAATATCAATAAAAACACCATCTCAGACCCTCCTAGCAGCTCAGCTACCGGTACCAAAAATACCACCGCGTCAAATGGGACCAGTAGAAATGGAGGTGGTAAGGAGAATAAGGTTGGTAAGATGACGGGCTGAGTTGCTACACTCATTGCCACATTCATGACATCGCAATCATTTTAGTCTTACAATATGTTTAGGACAAATTTGCGTATCTCTGTCACCCTTCATGATTTATGTTCTATTTTCAGTTCAATTCAATTCAATTCAATTCAGTTCAGTTCAATCCAATTCAGTTTACTTTATTATGTGCAATAGGAACTTGTGTATTATTTTACGATCTTTGATCATCTATTTCTTTTCTGTATATACAAATAGCCTTTAATGAGCCAAAAGAGTATACAATTTAGCCAATATTAGTGTGGAGACGCTGATGATATATCTGAACCGGGCGAGGCTGAAGTCAATCGTATACTGTTGGGTACAACAGGCGGCTGAAGCAAAGGATTGACATCCATATCACCGTTGACTATTGAGGCGGATACATCTCCATTCATGACGACATCTCCATCGCCGGCTGCAATTTCTTGAGTACTAAGTTTTGTATCCTCCTTAGTTGTATTATCATCCACACTCTTCTCGCTTTCCTTTTCTGCCTTGAACAAAGGTTCTCTCCAATACTCTACCATATCATTGTACAGAAGATTTGTGAAATTTTGATTCTGAACATCCAATCTAAATCGTTCGTTTTGCAACATGGATAAAATATGTAGACAATTTGGATACACTATGAACTTTGAATATTTTGGATCTTTCCAATAAGTTAAATAGCGGAGATAGTTTACAAAGCACTCATCCTTGAAATATCCCTGTTGTGCAAGGTATGAGAGATATTGTGTGTTTGCGAGAGATTGAACAAATTCGAGTTCTATCTCCCATCGCGTGGGAAGTTCATCTTGAGGTTGAATTTGCTGTTCGACGGTAGCTGTTGGTGGTTGTGTATCTGCCATGTTGAGAGTGAAAGAAACTAGCGGCACTGTACTGAAGGTTCAAGTCTATGCTCTTATAAAGGATGAACAGGAAGGAGACCTCAAGCTGACATCTGACACCCAGCCTTCATTCTTGCATGTAATGTTATGGAAATGTTAAATGTTCACAAAGCGCGCCGGCTCAGGAAAAGTGCATTCTCTCGGCTAATCTGGAAAAGGGGAAAATGTGTGCCTCGGCTATCGGCGACATATACACCATTTTTGCCTCGTTACATGGGGGTGCGTTAACTGGATAGTATGATCATTAGACTTTATAAATCATTAAATAAGGAGAATTAAAGTGATTAGGGAAAATTAGATTAAATTAAAATATTGGAGTATCAAGAAGTCAAATTTGTTGAGATTATGGCTGTAGTTGAGATTAGTGGAATCAGTTGAATTTGGTGAATGAGTGAATAGATATCAAATGGATTAGACGAATTCAACCTTCTTTTCATCATCTGGGATGTTCCAAGAACCTGGCATTCTGAAGATCTTTGCTTCTGGAAGAGCACCATATGAATTGAATGGTTCAGACAATGCATCATACATTGCATAGAAGGCACAGATAGAAGTGATGAAACAGAAGACACCAGAAGCGGTTTGACAACCCTTGTGGTTACCAAAGACAGCAATGGTGTAAAGGATGAAGAACATGAACAGGCAGAACATCAAGACAAACAATGGAACAGTGGATTTCCATGTTGCAGTCCAAAGGAAGAAAGTGAAGACAGTCCAAGATGCTAAGAAGATACCCAAAGCATCAGTTAAGCCACCATCTGCATAAGCGGAAGCAATGTCAAAGAATGGAGCTAAGATTGCACCCAAGGACATGAAGAATGCACCGTAACATAGTAAGAAGACGGAACCAAACAAGTTGTTGTCAACAATAGCCCAGATACCGGTGATGACTTGAACCAAACCAGAGGAGAAGAACAAGGAACCAACCAAAGCAGTGGAAGATGGAGTGTGTCTTGCACCAGAGATGATCAAACCTAATGCAAACAAGGTGGTAGCAACACATGCTAAACCTGCTGCGACGGATGTTGGAAATGGTCTGTAGTTACCAGTTCTCTTGTACCAAGCAGTTCTCAACAGACCGGTTCTTGGAGGATGAATTTGACCGTCATAGTTGTAAGGAGCACCTTGGTATAAAATTGGGTAGCCTTGTTGTTGAGGTTGTTGTTGTTGAGACTCTTCGTCCTTACCTGGGAGTTGTCCTTCTGGGACAGCTGTGTTGGTGGAATGTTCGTCAGACATATTGTTAGTGTAGTTAGTTATTAAGATTTGATTGTGCGTTGTGAAATGTTAAGAAAGGAAAAAGGCTACATCATACCTTGCTATCGTATTTGCAACAGACATCAAGGTGACGGGAAGGGCCACTTTTATAGGTACCAGTGAGAGAGTGCAAAGACATTAGAAACACCCCCAAACACCCCCTATGGAATCTAAGCAAACCCTCAACTGACAGAAAAAACTGACGTTTGCTCGTTAGCTCCCATGCGAATACCGATCTGTCTAGCTATGTACAGCTCTAGACATAGCAACGGCCCAAGGCCCAAGCACAATAGCCATGGCATGTCATAAAATCACGCATACACAGCCCACTTTTTTCTACGACGTTCTATTGTGTGTACCATCTCCAACCATTGTGTGGTCACGCCAGAAATTGCAGTCCATACTCAAGAGCTCAATTGTGGGCAGAGTGTTAGAGCAATAATTCAAGTGTCAGGACATCCGACATTGCCGCTCTGGGCGGTAATTACCATGACAGGTGACGCCAAATTACCCCAGATTCTTAAAAACAGGCCAGAAACTCGACCTCCGAGATCCAACGGTTTTCCAGTTTTTCTGCTGCGGGCGCTTATTTTTTAAATTATTAATTTATTCGATTTAGGCCGATTTTCTTGGCCGGAGTAAATTGGTAAATTGGCAAATTGGCCAAGGCCATTTATTACCAGCTATACCAACTACCAGCCGGGATGATGCTCAAATGACGGACGATCGGAAGCAACGGATAGACCATACATGGTGGACAGACACAGAAACATAAGTGCAACAGGAAGAACGGCACAAGTGCACCTGAACGGAGAAACTACTACCAAATTGGTCCCGACCCCTGTTCTCCCCTTTGCGCCAGCGCGTCATGATGAACGTATCCATTACTTGAACCTCCTTTACAACCAGTATAAGCAGGCAAGGGATAAGTCCACGGATAGTACATTGACCGATAATGATTTGCGTGTTAAAACAGTACAGACAGAGTACCAATTGGCAATGTCCAATAAAAATAAAATGCAGTATCAGCATGCCTTGAAAATGTTGATGTTTAATCTTAAAAAGAAAGGGATCGAAGGCGCTGTTGGTGATACAGCCAAACTACAAACCGGAACAACAAGTAAAACTACTGCACATACTGTAGCTTCTCCAATAGGTAATGACCCTGCAAAGAAGCTTGCTGCAAATTCCACCGACGACGTAGATAACTTTGATAACGTCTTGAGGGAATTGAACGAGCTCTGCATCCCCATTCAGCGGCTGAAAAGGCACGAATACGTAACGGAGATCCCAACACTACCATCACCTGATTATACGTCACCTACAACTGTGAAATGTAGTAGATGTGGAATTGACTTCAGAATAGAAGACATTAAGAAACCTGTCAAATGTGTCTTCCATCCTGGTAAAAGACTCACATCCACTTATCAAAATTTCAATATGGGAAGAAAAGTCTATGGTACTGACTATACTAACAGGACATACCTATGCTGTAAGGAACCAATTGGTCAAAGTCAAGGGTGCAAATCCCTGCAACATCACGTTTACAAGCTTGAAAAGCCAATTGATCTACATTTGAATAAGCCTTTCCAAAAAATTGAGAATTTGAGATCAGCATTGAATATAGACTCAAATTCCAAAATTCAACAACTGAGAAAGTCTAAAATTAGTGCCGTTGCATTGGATTGTGAGATGTGCTATACAAATCGGGGATTCGAATTGATGAAATTGAGTGTTGTTGATTTCAAAACTGAAAAAAAATTAATGGACAATATAATTCATCCTGACGGTGACCTCATTATAGACTTGAACTCTGATGTCTCTGGTGTTGACGAAATACCTAAGGATTCTCTCACGTTTGATGAAGCTCTAATAAAGCTTGCACATATGACAGATGAGAATACCATTGTTATTGGCCATGGTCTTGAGAATGACTTGAATGTCCTTAGATTGATTTATCCAAGAATTGTTGATACAGCGATTCTTTTCAGCGAGAATCAGATCAATCCAAGACGGAAAGATCCCTTGAAGAAACTTGCTTGGAACTTTCTCAGTGAAAACATTCAAGGAAAACAACATGACTCTCTTGAAGATGCTATCGTACCTGCCAGAATCGTCAAGAAGCACATTGAGAAAATTCTAAATAGGAAGAAGCTCAACAGTATGACGAGAAGATGAATGATAAGGTTGATAAGGGTTGATTTTTCGATTTTCTTCACATGTATGATTGTATTCTACAAAATATTATGAAACTATGCTAGTGTTACAGCTAGTATGTCAAAGGTAAATTGATGCCGGAGATGATTTAGCTCAGAGCATGTACTGTGAGTATCTGGTAAGTCCATCTAAAAATTTGGTTAGATCTTCTTTTCGAAGTTCGATGATTGCGCTTTGGAATGAATCCATACGTGCTTGAATGCTTATCTCTTGAGTAACCTTTTCGAAAAGGACCGAGAAGGCGTTGAGAATGACTTTCTGTTCACTGGCTTTGTTCTCCTTCTTCTTGTGTCTTTTGGATCTCTTTTTGTTCTTCTTCTTCTTGATTGGGTTCCCTTCATCATCATAGTTCTCACCTCCTTCCTCCACCTCATTATCGTCATCATCATCATCATCATCGTCATCTTCGTCGCTGTCATCATCATCATCATCACTGTCATCCTCATCGTCAAAAGTTGTCCGTGATGGTAGACCACATATTAAGTAGGTTTGCGTATCACTATTGTATGCTCCAATCAACAACGGAAGTAATCCTTCCTCCAGTTCAGCCTGAATATTGAGGATCCAATTTCCAAGTTTGGTTAGGATAAGAGGATTTTGAAACATTTGCGCTCCATTCCCAAAACTTGTAATATCGACAACTCTGTCATCCTTCATTGAAGAAACACTTCTATTGAAAGTAGAATCATTGCGGTTGGATCTAGTGATACTGGAGTTGGAGGTGAAGGATTCGTTTAGTATAACGACCTTGAATTTGGACTGTGTTTTGATCATACCCTTTTGAATGATTTCACTTCCCTTCTCGAATATGAATTGTTGTTGATACTTGGCAACATCCATACCTTTAATGATCTCTTCGTAGTTGTTCAATGCATCGTATGCACGCCAGAAACTTTGCAAATACTGATCGTTTCTCAATTTGTCCTTGTTCTCTTCATTATTTGCCGATTCATCACCATCACCATCATTATCATCATTATCAGCATTATTACCACCTATACCGTTACCGTCGTCTCCATCTGTACCAGATCTAACCTTCTTCTTCTTCGCCTTTTCTGCCAGCTTAGCCATTTTATCCTCAGATATACCGAACTCCAACAAAGCTTGAACAGCTTCGACATAGTCACCAGAAGTTATAGATCCGTGGAACCCATAATTTCGTTTGAATCCATCAATAATGATTTCGTTTAGTTTGAACTTCACAGTCTCTCTTTCGATTAATGTGTCAAGCTTCTTCTTTAATTCGAGATCCAAATAATGCCAGTTCTGATTGGCTTGAATGAGCGGTATACCCATCCTCGCAAACATAGTCTTTAATAATCGACTTCCCTCATTAGTGTATAAATGACACTTGGAGTTCACGTACCCGGAGTAGAAAAATGCATCGTACAATGTCCAATGCTGTAACAAGAACAAATTGTATTCCTTGCAGGTTTGTAAGCTAGTATTATCTGCTTTCCGGGAGACGTTGTAACTCATCAAAGACTTTCCATTTCCTGTTAGATTTTCATTATTGTTGCTCCTGAAGCTATATGAGTTTTCATCTGCTGTTAATCTTTGCACTTCGTTTTTCAATCCCGGATACGTCATGTCATAAACTCTCTTGTATACATCTCTTAATGATCTGGAGCCAACTATAGCAAGCCAGAGATAGTCAATATTCATCTCACCAATAGTGGCCAACAAATCATACATCTGGTGCGATGATGGAATGGATATGGTGGAACCCTGCTGATAGTACGATTCTAAAAGTTCTTGGTATTCACTGATGAGTCGCTTTTGTCTCTTCTTCTTAGATTCTTTGGGCTCAGCAAGACGTCTTTTCCTGTCCAGCGACTCCTCAAGATCCAAATCTAGGTCGTCTTCGTCATTGTCTGTGGCCAATTCTTCAACTTCTTCTTCCTCTTGCTCTTCTTCACTGACATCCTCGTTCTCTGGTGCATCTTCATCAATATTTATAAGATAATAAAAGGCATCACGCTCATCGTTGAGTTCTTTAGTCGAATTATCATCAAGACAGCAAATCATGGGGGAACCATATAGATTATCCAAGTTCCAAGGTCTGTGTCCATCTATGACATATATCTTCCTGGTCAGTTTCACCTCATCTAACTTCCCCGCATCAATTAAGTTCTGTGCTTCATCGAAACCCATAGTCGGATCCAAGAACTCGTTCAAATCGATTTCAAGGAAACCTTCTAAATCAGCAGTTGCACCGCACCCTATGAAAATCACATTGGAGATATCACTATCCAGTTTGAGATACTTCTCTTTCATGTCTAAATATCCAATAACAGGGATCAACTGAAAGACAATAAACTGTCTTTTTAGATATTCACTGATCATTCTTGAAGAGCATATTGAATCTATATCAAAACATGAAACGAAAATTGCTAATTTGCATGTAGAATGGGTCAAAGACCGCTTGCAGATCTGGACAAACTCTCTATAAAACGCTTCCTGAGTAATTATCATCCTTCCCCCGCCTTATGTCGTTCACACCAGGTATACTTACCTAGGATGTATGGTCTAGTTGTTGCCTTGTGTCAAATCCTGTGAAGGTCACTTATCGATATCTTCCACCTCGACGGGTTATGTATAGAGCTTGTCAAACTAACGCGCGCAGTTTCAGACGCGTAAACTTGGCTTTTGGTTTTTGGTGTACGGCTTAAGGCTCACCGCTTACGGCATGCGCCATGCCGCTAACTGAAATCTCTGACTCCGAATTTCATCACACCTTGATGTGTATAGACATAAAAGGGATGTAGATTGATGTACAGTACCCAATTACCGGCCTGATATCAACCCCCCCAAGAGAGATAGTAGCCCGAGTTTACGGATGCGGAGTGCCGTTGATGTAGAAGGCGTACAAATTGCTCTAAAAATCTGTCGATCAGTGCGATGACTCTTAACTCTTAACTGTACAAATGTTTTGGCACCCGGGTGAACTTCTAGGATCACTAAGTCTCGGCCCAGAGGTTAGCACTCGCACAATAAATTCGGTTATCAACGTACTTAACGAACACTTACATTTAGTATTGCATGTCCCAGAAATATCTTCTCACATGGGCATATCTGACTGGTAGCTTCTTTGTGCACCGACAGTTGCAGATACAAAGAACCATTAAGATATCTGTATGTTGAAATTTGATGTAAGTTCGTAACATACAGCAGTTCGCCGCTTGTCGGATAAACACGGTAAATGTTACAAGTTTCTCCAAAGTGTAATTGTGTTTTCTAATTTCCATTGTCTAACACAAATTATGACTCCAATTAACAGCTGTACGTCAAATTTATTTACACTCGATGACAAATCTATTTGCCATCAAGTTTATAGGTAGCAATATATGTCTGGCCAGAAACTTATAAGCAACTTACTATCCCACATCAATGCACCAACAACCCTACATTCTCAATTTCTTAACTGAGAGCCTATATGTTCAATTGATCAATCAAGAAACAAATTACTTAACAATAAACCCAAATGATCCACGATCTTAACATTACTGACGCGTCAAACTCATTGAACACTGCTCATTCAAACAGCACCACCACTGTAAACAGTCTAGCTAGTACAATGGCAAGTACAGTGCATAACGACAGTAACACAATTAAAGACGTATTGCCCTCTTTTCATTTGCATAACTTCATGTTGAATCGGGTTTTGTCGTCAGAAAGAACTGGATTTTCACCCCCGGATTATGAATCAATGCCGCCCCAACCTGCTGATATTCCAGTCGATGTGAACACTGATGTCTTTGATTCATTTGATGAACTACATGATATGCCCGAACCAAGAAAATTAGTGCTAGAGAACGTACATAAGCTGCAGAAGATCAACTTACCAATTAAGATTGAAATCACTCTCCTAGATAAGAAAAACTGCATTTGCAATCCTTTGAAACAATTCTTACCGGGCGAAGACATTCATGGTTTCATTACTTTTGAGAACCAATCAACGATTGATATTCCATTTGATATATTGCTAGTCTCATTAGAAGGTCAAAAGGGTGTCAGAGAGATGAGATATGGACGGTGGAGGAAGGTAAAGTTTTTGGAAGCATACGATTTACATGCTTCCTATAATTTTGAAACCTCTAGCTGTAACATTTATGATAGCAAGGATGACACTTATCATGGATTTTTGAAAAGAGTGTTAAAGCCTGGGTTTAAAGTGAAGAAGTTCTTTAACTTCACAATCCCTGAGACATTACTGGATGATCAGTGCGATCATCATATTCCTGGTCACTTGCATATGCCTACAACTTACGGGGTTGACACTTCTGCATTTGATGGCGCTGCCGCTGGTATTAGAATGGGATCAGATGGTTATGGGATGTTGAAAGCTAAGGGTTCCCCCGTAAAGGTATGTGACTTTCGTAGTCAGTCTTTCTGCAATTACTACATAAGTGTGCAAATCATAGGGAAAAACCTCAAGATGTACAAGCCATACTACACGGATAATACAAAGCCTAACTACAACTATATTTCAATTGCTAATCAAAACTATTATTTCAATGTGGGAAGATGCACTCTACTGTCATACGAAGACACCACTTTACATATTAGCACCGTAGAGCAATTGGCGAAACTAACAAACCAAGCCGTCGATGCCCTTGAAACAATTAAGGAGAGAGAGATGTTATCAAAAGCTGGCTTGACGTCAATAGATGTGCAAGATAGAATCCTCTATGGAAGTGGAAAGCAGAAATCAAGGAGTTCCAGCTTCGATTCTAAGTCCCATGTTGAGAGCATGCAAAGCACCTTGGAGAATTACGTCCATCAGTTATCTCTGTATATGTCTAGTGGTCTTTTGAGAAGAGCAGCATGCAGATTGGATGCTGTCGTCGAGATCGACAAAGACATTGCATTCCAAAGCTACTTACCCAAAGCTTTGGATATTCTGAAGCAACAATCTATTTTCAATGGTGGTATCAACCCCCGATATAAACCACGCGTCAAGATAAAACTCAAATTTTGGCCAGATTCACCTGGTAAGGTAAAACTTCCAAAGGAAATCAAGATTGCACCAACTATGAAATATTGTAGATTTACATCCCTATACGGAATTCCATTTACGGTTGATAAGGATTTCTTGAGAAAAGATGTCAATGCAATTGAGCAGGAACTCGCTAAATTCCGCCTATACTACAATTCGATTAATTCTCCATCAGACCAATACAGCAATTTTGTCGAGTCTTCGCTTTTCAAAGCATTGAGAGGTCTAGCTCATTGCAGCTACGTAGAGAGTCCCCTAAAATCTGTTTTCAAGCATCATGTGGTTAATTTAGAGAACAGTTGGCAATTGAACAAAGATTTGGGAAGCTATGAATGTATTTTAGAACTTCCAATCGAATATGATCTCGAATATCATGAGAGACATCCGCATGCCTTGCTGCCACCTTTACAGTCTTGTTTCGAGATTTATGCATACAAACTAGAAGTTGGGTTAAGTTTTAGCAACTGTAGTGAAAAGGGCGTCGTTACGTTCCCAATTACCGTTGTCTAATACAAAAGTTTTTAAAAAATGTACATGTTTTCGTTCTCAGTAAATTATAAGAGTCTAAATTCTCTGAGATAATCTCGTATTTGATGCACATGAGGCGCGTCGTTCCAAATAATGTAAGGCTCTGCATTGACACTGTCTTTAACCCTCATGCAATGCAAATATATTTTTGCTAGTATTTTGAATGTAAGGAGGTCTGGTTGAATGGCATTAATCTTCAGCTCATCAATGGTTTGAGAAATCAGTGATAAGTTACCTGTTTTTGACCAAGTTTGTATTAATAAATCATTATAGACATCAATGTTCATACCAAATCCGTAAAGTTCAATGGACTCATGCTTCTTGATAAAGTCTACGATTAGCATTGATGTTTGATATGAATTGAAATCGAATGTTAGGGAATGAAGACAGAACTTGAGTAATACGGGCAATGTCTGAATGTTGACGATTGGATGTTCTGGGTCCTTCAAACTTTGCGCCTGTATGTTCTCTATGGTGTCCGTAACTCTTGCTTTCTTGGATTTTTTCAATTTCTGTGATCCTTTCGTCGGTGGTAATGTCAAGAGGAAACCTTGGATCACATTGTTTTTCAGAAAGTTATATAGCTGAGTACTGGTTTGGATCTCTTTGTTTATGTATGAGAAAGTTGGGGCAAGAGCCTCGATCAACTTCTTGTTTGATTCTGTTCTACTCGCGTATTGCTTCTCCAGATTTATTGGTCCCGATGCACTACTAAAGAATGATTGCTTTTTAGCAGTTGAATGGAGGTCTGCAGTTGATGCCTTAGCTTGAATGGGCGATTGAAAATTGACAAAACTTTCGAGTGACTTAACGACACCAACTTTATTGGTCTCTTTAGACAAGTAGTCGAAAACTTGTTTGAAAGATTTTTGCTCTTCGAAGGATGTTATTCTTGCGAGACTAGCTTCTGATTCCTTTTTGAGTTTCTCAAAATCTTCAAAGAAAGATTTGTACATTGAGTTTTCTTTGATTTGTGAGATAACACTTGGGTTGGTAGATGACTCGCCCTTACCTTTTTCAGAACTTGTCATGGTTGAAACAGATTTTGATTCCTCATCAAACTCTCCAAACGTCTTACCAAGCTTCACTGGGGAGGACGAGTACCATCGCGTGCAGGTTGAGGGTATTCTTGGGAAACCCCTTGCAATATTTTGTCTGAGCATCTGGTCAGAAAAGTATAGAACGTGGATTACCTATAAACTAATTGCAAAAAAGGTCCAATATTTTTTTTGTCAAGGTTTGAACCAGCTGTCTGAAATGATCCCAGATTCATGTCACAGAAAACTTTCCGCCCAAAAATTGTGAAAAAGGGAAATTCGCAACCTTTGAGCAACTGCTCTAATCGGCAAACCTGCCGCATTTGAACGTCCGTGCTGAGTGCTGAGCCGCCCGTTGAATAGCCTGCAGCCTGATAAAACGTCGGCATTGCATTTACTGCCGCTGCCGAAATTCCCGCCCGCGGGTGGCTCAAATTCGCGCGTCACCATACATCGATCGATACAGCCGCACCATGAATGCAGCTGCAAGCTTCCGGTGGTTTCCGTAAGCTGGTGGGCCCAGATGGTCCATGCTAGATTTAATTCGATGATGATTTCAGCTGCGCAACTTTAACGGTACGATCCAACATTTACACATGGGTTTACCCATATCATCTCCGGGTAATAGATAGCACTGTGGCAAAAGTAATTAGGCTATCTTGCCCAGATGTTTTTCATGTTTCCAGATGATTGCGTGCCACTGAGTCCCCACAATTGCTTCAGTGATCACATCGTATACGTCGCTAACACGATGGACATTCCGTGTCTCGATATCTGCATTTGTATACGATCGCTGCTAAACCACCCGGCGTTTCCGCAACCAGTATATACGTAATCTTGCAACTGAGCGGTTCTATGAGGTTCCACATATTGTCACTAAGGCTCAGAGCTAAGGCACTTAATACTTGATCCGAATGATCCGGCTATATTGCAAAAAGCTTGCTCCCAATTATTATTAACGGTTGCAATATTGCAAGCTTCGGAGTAAATAAATGCCCTCGGAGTTCATAATTCGCTGTTTCAAGCGTAATTTCGACGGCAACTCGTAGCGCTGTACCCCAGCACAGCAACCCAACTGAACCGGATGCCTCTATACGTAGTTGGAATATAGATTATAGTACACGTATTAGCCGATGAACATGGTGCTGTAATGCGTACTGACCAATTACAAGAGCCACCACAATGCCTCGTAGCGGCGTACAGCGGCACTATTCAGACTTGTTTGTATAGCTAATCAAAGTGTATATCTTCTAGAACAGTTATTCTAACTCTCGTTCCATAAATATACGTTGGCACATGCGTCTTAATTAGTCAATTAGTGCGCCCAACTCCGATCTATAGGTTGATCACCCACTGAAGAGGGAATTAATAACTATTCCACATTAGGTAATTTGCAAACAAACATATTAAGGTCATGTACGTATTGAGGCATGCACATCATCAGCTTATAACCGTGTAGGGCAACAATTCCTTTATGGAATGCCCGCAACTTATGTACCGCTTTCCAGAGGGCTATTTTCTATAAAGGGGCAGGTCCCGCCCATCCTGAGCATCACAAGTTCACTCTTTCCTCCTTTAGTCTATTGTAATTACCTTAGCTTAGCTTTATCTTGAAATCTTCTTTTATCAAGTAATATCACAACAAAACCAACATTACAACAGCTACAAAACTTTACACGCAAAATGTCTGAGCAAGTGTTTGAAAAGAAATACATGTACACCGTGCTTCCACCAAGAACAGGTCTTTTGAGAAACTCTTGGTACAAGAGATCCAATGAATGGAGACCATATCCTGCATCATGCTCCATCGGATTGGCATTCATTGCAGTCTCTCTATTTGTCTTAGGTTTGATCTTATGTCATGCAAGAGGTGTCACGTCTCCAGCTATCTTAACAGGTATGTTTTTCTTCGGTAATGGCTTAATCCAGATCATCATGGGTATTTGGGCCATTGTAGATGATAACTTATTTGGTTCCACTTTATTATTATGTTATGGTGGTTTCATCATGTCATATGGTGCTGCATCTTCAGACCTATTTGGTGTCATCTCAGCTTATCCAACTACTGTGAACTATTCATCAGCAATGACATTGTTCCTCTCTGGATGGACCGTCTTTGACTTCTTCCTCTTCATGTCAACGTTTAAGTCTACTATCCCATTGTTCGTCTTGACCTTCTGCAAGTGGTTCTTCATGTTACTTTTGACCATTGCCGTTTCAGGAAACCACGGAGCTTGTAGAACCGTTGCCGGTATCTTCTGCTTCATCACTTCAGCTTGTGCCTTCTATGCCTTCTACGATGGTATGCAAACCACTGCATCCTCATACTTGCCAATCAATGAACCATCTTGGTTAAGAATGCCTGCAGGTCACAAGGAACCTGATGATGAAGACTACATCACTACCATCTAATTATAATCAAGTACAAATGACAAGCTTCTGATAGCCCATTTTTGCCAACAAATATTCCCAACTGAAAACTCTTAATGCCCTCATGAATTTTGATGTTCATAACAATTATCTTACCTCACGTCATTAATTTCCAATCCCAACTTATCCGAATGATAATGTTTCAATTTCTTGCACGTTCTTATTGATACCTTCCTAGAAATACAAATTATATAATCTAGCTTAATATCTAATTTTTGTCAAAACCATAACGACCTCAGAGGTCTTGCTTTTTTGTCCATGTATTTCGGCTACCAATTCACGAAATGTTGGAGGCAGAATTCAACTTTAAGCGAAAAAAAACTACCGTAGTACAATTTGTAGTTCCCACTTGCATCTGCTCTTGCGATGATAGTATTTATAAGATTCAATGTGTCAGATGTTGTGTGTTAAGTGGGAGTCCGGAGTACATGCCAAATCTTGCTTAAAAGTGATACTAAGCGGCACCTTCGGGTAGGCACGCCACACGCCACCGCTGTGTGAAAGACATGTATATAACGAATTGCTATCAGCTACAGCTTATCGATTTGCTAAGAACCCATTTACTCACTCTTGAGGAGTCAAATGTAGGGCGTGAAGTTGTTTGCATAATTGGCTGAGTTGGACAGTTTGCGAGACGATCAATACTGTATAGAATGCGACATGTCGGTGGACGAAACGCTCAACATGTCATTTTCGCATTTTTACAATATTTTTATGCGTGAGATTGTTTTGTGTGGTATTGTACTTAGAGGAATACCGTGATTCAAAGTTATCATATTTTGTTTTGTGCATATTCTATATAGAGTACTGGTAATTGGTATATACAGATGCAACCTATACATCAAGAATGTATAAAAGATTGCCGTTCAGAGATAGAGAGAGGGGCAATTATTCACTCTATCTATTTTTTCTCTTGCTTGTGAATCTTTGGGAGCAATCTAGCAGCGTGGTAGTTCAACGTTGGCTTTGCAGGTGGTGCAACCTTGATACCCTTGGCCATGCATCCCTTGAGATCGTGCTCGAGGCCTTTGCATGCAACATTACCCTCACCGTTAGATGCCCAACAGTTAAGCATTTGAGACATTATGACTAGGCATGGGTTGGATTGTTGCTTTGCAACTTGGTTTTTCACACGGAGCCTTGGAAGTGATGGGACTGCTGGTCTGTGTTTTGCAGGCATGATTGTGTGGTGGTATGTTAGTCGTTGTGAAGGGCGCAAATAACTCTCAAGACGTTCAACTAGGTGCTTAGAGCAGAGCGTTGAAAGTTGAAGAAGTGTTCACTGAAATTCATGGAGATTGCCGCGCCTAGAAATTCTTCATGAAGTACGAATTATGAAAGCTATACACACACAGGACTACGGTGTCTTTTTCTAACAACAGAGATGTAATATCACAGTCTTCTTACTCGTTCACCAGCATAGCTATAAGACGAATATGTCTAGCACTAAGCGTGAATTGGGTCAAACTGAAGACCCGGATTCAGCAGCTGTGGAGGCTACTAAGCGCCGGAATATCGAGTCGATGGATCCAGAGGAAGGTTTATCTGTGCAACACGACATACGACGTGATGAAGAGATAACGGGAAGCAGCAGCATGCTTAATGGGGTTGAACTGGAAGTGATTGAAAGCTCTAGTTCTGAGTCCAGTGGAAACGATAGCGAATCAGAAGCAATGGCTGAGAAACCAAAGAATGCGCCCAACAATGAAGATGATGACTACGAAAGTAGCGAGGATTACGCCAATGTTAGTAGTGACTTAGAAGAGTTTCAGTTCAATGAACCAGATAATCAACAACAGGAAACTAACTTGAAACTATTTGGAGATGATAAAGTTATACCACCGCTTCAAGATATCATAATTACCAAGAATGCGTGCACTCAAGTACGTGCTTTCCTGAAAACTCAAGGTCATGGTGAGCTCCTAGACGTTTTTTTGCCATCAAGCCCCACGCCTGAAGATATTTTAACTTTATCAAAGCTACTCGGATTCTCTCCATCCATAAAGAAAAAAAGGTGGGACACACTTCCGCAAGAGGCATTAATGCACTTTGCTATCAGTATATTAAAGACGGCAATAAACAAGGTGTTGGAGATGAGGACTAGGCTCGTAGACTTTCACACTGTTGATGATGTCACAAATGCACTCATGAAAGCAGAAAATATCTTAGTCTTGACCGGTGCTGGTATCTCAACTTCTCTAGGTATACCCGACTTTAGATCCTCCAAGGGTTTCTACTCCAAGATGAAGCACTTGGGTCTTGACGACCCACAGGATGTTTTCAGCTTGGAAATATTCAAACGAGATCCTAGTATTTTTTACAACATTGCACATATGATCTTACCCCCAGAACACTCATTTACCCCCCTTCACGGATTCATCAAACTCCTACAGGATAAGGGGAAACTTCTCAGAAACTATACTCAAAACATTGATAATTTGGAAGGAAACGTCGGCATATTACCTGAAAAGCTGGTCCAGTGTCATGGTTCATTTGCCACAGCCAGTTGTGTGACATGCAAATATAAAATACCAGGAGAGACGCTGTATCCTAACTTGAATAATAAGAAGATTGCATATTGTCCATTTTGCGAAAGTGAAAGGAAGAATTTGTTACGTAAATACGAAAAAATGGAAGACCAAGGTGTCAATGTTGGTACACGATTCTGGGATATAGAATCTTTTGGAGTAATGAAGCCCGATATCACCTTTTTTGGCGAGAATTTACCGGATAGATATCATAGCACGATCAAGGAAGATGTCAAAAAATGTGATTTGTTGATCACCATTGGAACGTCGTTGAAGGTTGCTCCAGTGAGTGAGATCGTCAATAGAGTCTCACCAGATATCCCACAGATACTCATCAACAGGGACCCAATCAATCATTGCGAGTTTGATGTAGAATTTCTAGGCTATTGCGATCAAGTAATCACATGGTTGTGTGGAAGACAGCTTGGATGGGGAATTCAACACAAGGATTTTGAGAAAATACTAAATTCAGGACTAGAAATGAAAATTATCGATGAGCAGCATGGACGGTATAAGATCACGGATGCCAACGAAAGATTACAGATATCACTTAAGAAGCTTAAAGAAATCAAGGAAAGAGAGGCAGAAGGAAACTTCGATAAGACAGCTCAGAAAGGAGAGTCATTGGCTGATCTTGGATCAGGTACAGAGTTTGCATCCGACGCATCAGAAACATCTCCACCCACAGCTTTAGGGAAAGAGGAATCTCTTGACGTTGAGACACCGACTGCGTCGTGACTTCAGCAGTTGCATTTATTTATTACTATTACGTAGTTCAGGAACAGTGTATACTATTATCATCTTCGATGCCACTTCTTTGGATGCTGGGAGCGATGTATGTGGGCTCTCACTATTCTCAAAAGACGAATATCTTGCCGTAAACAGTAAATGCAGGATTTGAGATTTGAGTCTGGATCTTCGATCCTTGGTCCTTGTCCTGTCCGCTCGACGCTCGATTTTCAACCGCTGGCGAGATGCGAGAAAAGAGACGACAGACTATGAATAACATGGCGGATCACCAACAGCAGGCCACTACCATCAGCTGGCCTTGGCCATTGGCTCCACATATAGCTTTGCACACATCGCATACTGTTTTAGGGATACAATGTCGTATAATAGACACCCATACGCACAACCATCGCCGCCCCAACCAAACTCGTCGCAATATATGGCTCAATCAAATATTAGCAGCATGGGTTCCGGACACGGTGCTTCAGCAGGCAATTACAATGGAAATCCCGCTGCTGGATACAACCAGGGTAGGCAGACAACTCCACAAAGTGAATTTAGAGCTGGCCATAGAGTCATCAGTTCCGTTGACTTGGCCAGACAGTTTGATATCGATATGAGAAAGATTCAAATGGATTTATTCTACAATCGTGATGTGGAAGAGTATATTTCTCACGTCCCAATAGTCGAAGATTCCAAAAGTCCAAGTCAAAGACCCCCACCAAATAGTGCTCCATCCAATAAAAAGGAGAGGTATCTCATTCTAGCTAAAAAAGCGTCGGGTAGAATGATGCTGCATAAGGCTAAGGTGTCATCTTCTGGTGTTTTCCAAATTGGCAGATCTTGGGATTTTGATGAGTTGAAACTTATCAAGGTTGATGAGCTCATACAGACAGGATTCACCTTCTATCTGGGGAAGCTGTACTTTTGGGAGGTTCACACCCCTAAAGAGAGACGTGTTTGGTGTCGGACGGTACTCGAGCATTACATCAGGTATAACAATGGTAGACTCCCAGAACTACAAAATTGCTCCGTTGATTACTTTCACCTCGAAGATCTATACTCCGCATACAATGGTAATGACTTGAATAAATCTACCATCAAAAACGTATCAAACACAATGAATGCCAAACCATCGCTCTCGCCGAACAAGAACAGGGATCTGAATAAACAAAGCCATCTGATATCGCCTTCAAGAGAATCTTCCAGGACGGGTACTCCTCGTTCGCCTACTAAATCTAACTCATCTGAAGTATCTTCTTTGAAAAAGTCACTTGCGAGCCCTCCTGTCGGCGCTTCGCCATTAGGCTCTGCTCCATTTGGATCGTTGGGCACTAAAGTAGCAACAGCTGCTGCGTTGGCTGGCGTTGCAGCCACTAATACTACTAATGATCGTTCTTCAGATGCAAAAATGAAACAAAAGCAAATTGAAGAGGATGAAATGCAGAAAAAACAGAAAGAAAAAGAAGCAAGAAGAAAACTCGAACTCGAGAAGAGAAAACAACTGGAGCTTGAGAGACGGAAGCAAGAAGAGCTTGAAAGACGCAAAGCAGAGCTTGAAGAAGAAGAGAAAAAACAACATGAACTTGAGAGAATCAAGCTTGAAGAAGAAGAGAGACAAAAACAAATGATATTAGTTCAACAGAGACAAGCGGAGGAAGAGGTTCAGCGTAAGCAACTTGAGAAGGAAAAAGAGGCTGCCGCCTTGGAGCAAGAGAAACTGGCAATACAAAGACAGCAGCAACAGCTGAAGCAGCAGCAAAATGAACAGCAGCGGAAACAGGAACAGTTGAATTTGTTAGCCAAGCCACCTGCAATCTCTCAACTTGCACAGCGTGGTCCTCCATCTCTTGCACTCTCGGAGGCTCCAAGTCAAATGAGTTTCGAATATGGCGATGAGGAGAGATACAGGAATAACAACCAATCTTTCGAAAGCGCTATAAGTAACGATCTAGACACTTATCTGGATGAATATATGGGTAACGGAGAAGAAGAGCATGAAACTGCGCCACTTAACCTAATGGTTCCTAAAATTAGAGCTAGATCAGAATCGTCACAAGATACTGAAAAGGGAGATGCTCAGCAGACTCCACAGCCACCTAAAATAACTACAACGTTGAAAGAGCTGGGATTAAATGCTGACCACGAACCATTCGGTAAAGGTTCCACAGAAAAGAACCATGACTATGTAGAAAGGGAATTGAATATGCTGCTCACACCTACAAATCACCTTCTGTCCATTGAAGATACATTGGATTCCACAGTTAGTGAGTCAGGTAGAGAGCATGCCAGATCACGAGCATTTTCACGGGTCCATGACGATAATATTGACAATAATAATATTCTTGAAATTCTTGAGGAGATAGGATATGACCCAGTGACAGATGACTCAACTACCCTTGAGCTGAAATTACTAAAAGAGTTGGACAAGTTGCAGTATGAAAAGATCCAAACTGTGACTCAGGTTACAAGTGTGACATCTGCATTGAAAGATTCGGTTTCAACTGCTTTTCAGAACTGTGATCGTATTGATCCTATTCTTTCCCTATTTGGTGTTGAGCTCTCTACATTCAAAGATGATGTCGATTTTATTGAGAACCAAGGACAAGGCCTACAAGTGGAGGCTACAAATGAGAAGCTATTGATGAACGAACTCAATGAGATTGTTCACTCGGTAGAGATTTCTGATCTCAAACTCCAAAAGCTACTTTCACCGAAGATCATGCTTGGAGATCAGAATAGTGAGATTGAGAACATATTGCATGAACTATATACAGCCTTGAAAAAGATAAATGATGCTAATGAAGGTAACACCACAAATTCCAATTTCGAGGAATATCAGATTTCTAAGATGAAAGCGTTACAAGAGAAGAAGGAGATTTTTGAAGGAGCTAAAAATAAGTTCATTCGTAACTTCACCACTTTTGCTCCCAAGCTTTTTGAATCAGTCTCTCTTAGCTTGTCGTCGAAACTAGAGCATATTACTGATGAGAACTTTGAATCCAAGTTTATGAAGACTGTATTCTTGGACAAATCATCATATTTACTTACTTTGAGTGGTCTTATTGCTTTTGTTAAGAATGTTGATGAGGTTGCATACAATGGACTAATGAATTCTTTTATCACCTCTTTCAAACCATTCTTTGAGAATTTGATAACTGTTATGATGCAAAATTTGAGCCAACAAGTATCATCCCTCAATGTAGCTCAATTTCATTTGGTCAACTATCCATCACAGTTCATCGATGAAGTGTACATGGAACTTAGAGGAAACTCAGATTTTGGTGCCAAGAAAAGCGACTTGTTCTCAAAGCATGCGGCTAAGGATGTATCAGATAGCTTGAAGGATAAAGATATTAGTTTGATGCAATTGGTCAAGAACTACCTCTCACATTTAACTAATGTCATCTCAATCGAGCAGGAACTAGTTAGAAATCTTTTCTCCATGTCCTCATCCCTTGAGATGCAATTCCAGAATTTGGTAAAAACCCCGTTGTCAAAAAGATGCGAGCAGTTTTATAATAACGACAACTACTTGAGCAAGACAATCGAAAGTGATCGTGAAATTGCCGATAATATTTATGAGTTCATGAGAAATATATTTGACCAGGGATTTAGCGCAACATTGAAGATGCTCATTTCTATTTCCAGAAGCAATATCTTGACAACACCTGCAATTTCATGTCTTTTGAAGACCTTTTCCAGTTCTTTGGCACCTACACCTCAAGAATATTTGTACGGTAACTTCAGCAAAGTTGATGCAAAGATTGGCTCACTATGGAATAAGATGCTCGACCAAGAGGCCCAGAATATTGGCAACACGAAGCTACACTGTGCAATCACCTGTTACACAAAAGCATACTCTGTTTTCTATATGAGGATTCAGAGGATCATAGATTCACTAAAGCTGGTAAATGTAACAGCATTTGGAGCCGATGAGAAAAACTACGGCAACTACTACATGCTCTTTGGTATTCTTAAGTCTACATTGACCAGAGGATCTGAAAACATGAAGATTGAAATTGCGGTAAGCGAGAATAATTCTGAAAGTGGCGATATTGATGGTAACGTTTCCACTCAAAAGCATTTGGTGTTATTGATGAACTACAAGTGGCTATACGAGGAAAGTCGCCATTTGCCTGAATTTCCGAAGGACCTTAGTAGGTCTATCGATGATTTGAGAGATCAAGAGTTGCGTCTGTTCTCAGCATCTTTCGGAAGACAGTATACCATTGGAAACATAATGAGGCTTGTTGAAGATCTTGATGATTTACTCAGTAACGATGGAAGTCCAGCAAACTTTTCTACCTATTCTGTGGAAAACATCAAGAGTATGATGCTTCCCTTCAAAGGGGACAGCTTCAAGCAGGAAATTTCACTGCTTGCATCAGATCTCAAGTCAATGCTACAGGGCCGTTGTTATGATACAAGTGGATCAGACATAGAAAATTCTTTCAGCAGGTCAATTGGTGAACGGATTGAGAAAGAGCTGTACAACAATTGTATGTACGCCCTGTGCCAACTTTACATTACGACTTTCACCAAGCTCTCTACCATTGTCGACAAATACTACACGAATTTTGAGGTGCCTGTTGACAAGTACATCATCAATTTCAACTTCAAGAAACACTACTCATGATGCTCCCCGGTTTTTAGATAGTTTACGATTGTTAATATGAGATACGGGATACACTCCGCTGGCTTTATATACCTCCCGCATAACGTATATACCCAGTAATCCTCACCATTCGGCGTTCGGACAACAGTCTAACGTCACGTTGGATAATTGCGCGTGTCGTGCGATCACGCGTAAACAGCAAAACAAAATGCACACAATCGAATACGCCTTTAACTGGCCTTGTGCCTTGTGCCTCGTTCCTTTTTGGAGCAGCCTAACTCCGAGCCTTTCCTTTACCAGCACAACTATAACTGAAATACCCCTATACGCTTTACATATATACACACTATACAACCCGACCAGTATCAGACACATATAACAATGATAGGGTCGCTGATGATATTTCTGAACACAGTTGCTTTGATTGTGCAGCTACCTTTGCTGATTTTCCACACTTTAGGTATCGAACAATACTTAGCGAGATGGCATCCCAATTTTAATAAACCTGACAACTTATCAAGTAGATTTGAAAGTGATGGAATTACCCATGTGGACTCATCAGACAGTTCAGATATAGATATCAAAGAAAAATTCATGGATGCTACGAAGGAAACTTTGAAAGACAAGATTATAAACGCTGCAGATATTGTTGAGATAGTCCACGCACATGGCTACAAAGTTCACGAACATGTCGTACAGACGAAGGATGGCTATTTGTTATCGATTCATAGAATATTACCACAATCAGGGGAGAAACCAAAAAATGCCCGTGTCGTTTACATGCACCACGGTCTATTAACGAATAGTGAGTTGTTCGTTTTGGGTGAGACAACGGACAAATGCCTCCCGTTTCTCTTAGTTGATAGAGGATATGATGTTTGGTTAGGGAACAACAGAGGAAATAAATATTCAAGGAAACATCTACTGTTGTCTTCGACCGATGAAAAATTCTGGAACTATTCATTAGATGAATTTGCTATGTTTGATATCCCTGATACTATAGATTACATCTTGCACGTTACGCAACAGAAAGATCTTACATATATTGGCTTTAGTCAGGGGTCAGCACAATGTCTCGCAGCCTTATCATTAAACCACGACTTGAACAAGAAGATCAACGCATTCATCGGTTTATCACCGGCAATGATACCACAAGGCCTAAATAACCCAATATGCTCTTATCTAGTGAGCTCGGCGCCTGGATTGATGTATCGAATGTTCGGTAAAAGGGCCATTCTACCATCTGTTGTTCTTTGGCAACGATTAATGGGCCCAAACTTATATGAGAGAGTAGTCGATAAGTCACTCATTTACCTATTCAACTGGAAATCAGGTAATATCAAACATAGTCAAAAGGAAATTGGGTATCCACATATGTTTTCACCATCATCGGTTAAGTCTGTGGTTCATTGGTTCCAAATAATAGATAATAAGAGGTTCCAAATGTTCGACGAGGGAGGTGCCTCGGGTTCTAGATTAGTGTACCTCAGTGGTACATCTAAGCGGACGAATAGAGTTGCCCCTTTTCCAACTCAAACCATTACAACGCCTTGCTTGCTCATTTATGGAAAATCTGATATGCTCATCGATATACATAAAACTGTCCAAAACTTGAGTTGCGATACCAAAGTAGTAGGACTAGAAGGATATGAACATATGGATACCTTGTGGGCCTCTGATGTTGAGGAAAAGGTTTTCAGAAACATTTTTGAGTATTTGGATACAAAATAACTTGCAGTCACAGAATAATTCACATAGTTAAGCACAGTGCCATAATATCATGTGGCAGACGTAAAGTGTAAACATATGTCCTTCACTTTGACACATCTTCAAGCAAACCCTGGGTTAAATCTAAGTCTCACCATATTGAGCACACAATTTCCCAAGGTCTCGAATGCAGCGGTACTCGCCCAATCTAATTTATGTATAGAATATGTGTATTATTGATTCACTGATTTATTGTTATTTATATTTAATTCTATTTGACGTGCCGAAAGCTTAAGGAAACACATGAATGAACCGAATCCTCGTTATTAATCCTTGAAGAATTGCCAATATACTTGTTTAGTCAAGACGTAAAGACCTTCCTCCGACATGCTTGCGCGAACCCCGAACTGATTTTAAAGCTGTGGGACAAAAGACAAAAGACAAAAGATCACAACGTGAAACATCTTCAGGACAGGCACCCTTTCATGGCCCAGCCAACCATTATATCGCTACTCTGATCAGCACAAATCTGGTCATCAGTAAGGATGTGCAAAGAGGAGTATGTACAATACATTGGCTAATATAATTATTTCATACAAATTACTAACGCATTATAAATGAACAGATTAACTGAAATTTATATTCATCTGAAGGATGTATTGAAGGATGTCTCGCAGAGCCCGGTTGACTCTGATTACCATGCTGAGGGAATTTCAAAAGATATGAATGTATGTTAATTTGGTCCATCCAACATTACTTTTCGAAAGAATGATACTAACCAACGAACACACAGACTTTGAGATGCATTTTGGAAAATAATGTTGTTGACGAACAAGGTAGTGCGTTGTTGTCCAAAATAAATCACATTTCCACAGCAATAACTGAAATATTGAATCAACGCTTTAATCTGAGAAGCAAATTTGAAATTGAATTACAGGCACAGCCATCCCAATCATTTAAAGTAGATAGTAATATCTCAAATTCACAGGAAGAAGTTTGTTCTGAATTTTCTGAACTAACCACCATTGTGCCCACGCCTCCAGCCACTTCAAAGGACAATTGTGCAATAAGATATGAAAATGGAGGTAGTGATCCAACCAGCAAGAGAAGAAAGAGCTCACGAGTGAAATTCAGCAAACGTTTACCTCCAGAAACAATTTCCATATTGGATGAATGGTATGTAGTTCATATTCACATTCTCATCATTATGTATATCCAAAATCACATACTAACTCAAATCCACAGGTATCATGAGAATATAAGCAATCCGTACCTTTCAAAGGAGGATTTGAAAGAGTTGGTTCTGAAGACGAAACTCCAAGAGATCCAAATCAAAAATTGGGCATCTAACAGAAGACGCAAGAGAAAAGACTACGATATATCAGATGTGTATGCTGAAATATTGAATTCAGAGTCCATCAAATAATCACGAATACCCCAAACGATAACGAATCAAATTATAGCATCAAACGCAAACTCAAATCAGTGAAATCAATGTCAGCTTCAAAGGCTAGATGGATTCACTCAGATCCCCTATCATACGATCTTATTTATTCTGGGGAAACCAATAATAAAAACCTTGCACTAGATCTTTTATCATGTAGTTTACATCACTCTCGAACCTATCCGAAAAGTAATTTTCCTGTGTTCTTAAACAACATCTAGATATACCTCCGTCGTTCGGCGTCTGAGTCCTAGCATTAACAGAACCTCTTGAATTTTTTCTGTAATTCAAATCCCATTGTACAACCATTTTACATTTACCTATCTCCATCCTATAATTCGTATAGCCGTGACTATCCTGTTATCAAGTTAGATATCCGATCTGTTACGTAATCATTTCATTTTGCATGTGCATCATGCATATCAAAATCTAAGAGCGAGTGCGCTGTGTGTTTCAGCTTTTACTATTTTGTAGTTTAAGCTCACAAAGTGCCAGCCCTACGACTTCGCTCATTTG
Organism: Pichia sp. P7020A; assembly: GCA_025531525.1. NCBI lineage: Eukaryota > Fungi > Ascomycota > Pichiomycetes > Pichiales > Pichiaceae > Pichia > Pichia sp. P7020A. The sequence continues at coordinate 25,084 of JAMYHI010000112.1, forward strand.
AGCGATCTAATCATTCAATACGATCCAAAGAGCCCAATCCCTTGAGACATCAGGCAATACTATACCTGCCTACTGAGATGGCCAAAAGTGAAAAGCTTGGAGCTGCTACCCTCCGCGTCAAGATGCAACGACCAGTCGTGCGGCGGAATATTTCGAAGAAACAAGACATCTTCGTGGGAAAGCAGACACCCAAGCACACTTTCCCATGGAAATTGAAAAGTTTGTTACAGAAATACTTGGACAAAAACAATCTTGATATACTGACAGCTACTCACGCCACGAAGAGGAAGAAAAGGAAGAGAAAGACAATAGTTAATGGATTTACTGCATTTAGGTCATACTATTCTAAATTTGGAAAGAGTTACGAAGAGCAGGAGCAGTTATCAAAAGAGCTAGCGACTTTTTGGAAAAATGAGCCATCTATTCAGCCAGAATGGCATGCTTACTCAGAAGAATATAAAGTTGCTGAAACAGACTTGTCTTTTGTTGAATGGTTTGACAACAATAAGTCCATATTAGGACGTTCGACAGCCCGAAACAACACATTCATACAGAGTGCAACAATTTCACACCTCGTAGTTGAGGATGTATATGACACCTGTGTAGACTAACTAACAGTCTATAGAAATGTATAATGAAAAATTCGATATTTTGGTGGGGAAAAATGTACTTAAGATAGTTGGTGGAGATTCGGTAGTGCAATTCGTTCATGAATACTGATTGAAATAGTCCTCAGTCAAAATCACTATCATCATCTCTGTAGCTGAATTTTCTGATCTCACCCAATTGCTTTCTGGCAGAAGATAGGGCATTCTCAAGTTTGAGAATTTCAACTTGCTGTTCCATTTCGGCAGTCTTGTTTTCGTGCAGAGAGAGCTTGCTGTAATCAATATCCACGAGCTCATTCTTACTGGAAATCAATTGGTTAACTTGGTTGACTAACTGCTTACAAGCAGAGTTCACCTTCTTGGAGGCATCCTCCAACTTGTCTTGCGTTTTCGACATGAATTGTGATTTCACTCTAGATGCAGAAACAAGCTGTGCTGTATAGGCTGCAACTTCTCTGGAGGCAACAATCAACTCTTCGTTTGAATGCTTATTCTGTAAGACACCATCTGCAATTTTAATTAATGTGTTTGTAGCATATGCAATAGACTTTGCTGCAGAAATCAAACCTTCGGTCCACTTATTGTTCTTCTTATAGAAAGAAGTTCTCGAGTTTGAACCTTTACCATTGTTAACAATTTCTCTCTGTGATTCGATGGATGCTTCAATTAAGTACTTGATAGCAGAAATGATAGCGGAAGCGGAAGCGAGAATGGATTTGTTGACTTCCATATCAATAGAAGACATGGACGGATCAAATGGTTTATGTAATAAATCTGCCAAGTGACTGGATGCATCACTGATAACCTTGGATGCGTTGGCCATTTCTCTGTCAACATGATCACTCAATTCACCAGTGATCTTGTTTAAGTCAATCTTTGAAGCTGGTGTTTTCATGGATTCAACCAATTGTAAAAGAGTCTGCAAGACTTCCTGAAGGTCAATGTTCCCATTGATGACCACGTCAGTCTTATCATCAATTGGTAGATTTTTCAAGTTTTCAGTGAATAACGACTCTAAATAAACTTCAGACATTTCTGCAATATCCCTGCCAGTATCGATCAAATCATCTTGAAAATCGTCAGATTTCGTGAGTCTTGTCAAGCCCTTGGTGTTGAGTAAGATGTCACTGATAGATGTGGTAAAATTGGTGACACTATCAATAACTAAAGCCTCATTGCCTTGCATACCGTCAACCAAGAATGAGTTGAAACTAGAGGCAAAATCAGTCGCCAATTCTGATGACTTCTCAAGTAAAGTAAGGACATACTCTGGAGAGGAGTTCATATTACCGGCCTGCATAGGAGAGTCAAGCTCAAAGACAGAGTCTTGAATTCTCTTGATTCCTGATTTCAAGATGGCGTCAATCAAAGTAGAGAATCTAGTTGCATCGGATGCACTCTCACGCTCTTTAGCCTGTTGTTGGTTCACTAAATCTTTGATAGTCTCATCCATAGTCTGTTGCATCATTTCGATTTCCATGTCCTTTTCTTGTAACTTCTCCTCAAGGTCTTGCAATTTTTCATCACTTGGTGCATTCAAAGAGACATGCTTGAGTTTCTCCTGTAAGTCATTGATTTCTTTGTTATGTTGGTTGAAGATTGCTGTCAGATTAGCAGATTGTGCTCTATCTAATGTTGCTAGTTTCTGTTCGAGTTCGTCCTTCTCCAACTGAAGAGTTTGCAAGTCTGATTTGGTTCCATTCTTGAATCTTTCCAAATCCAATCTTGCGCGGTCTCTCTCCTTGATCAAATCAGCCAATTCGATATTTTTCGCTTTCATATCTCTTTCAAGCTTTTCACGTTTTTCGATTGCTTCTTGAGCAGAAGAGGCCTTCTGTTGAATCTTCTTCGATTTTGAAAGCAGGTTCAAATGCTCAGTTCTAAGTTGGGAATATAACTTAGCCAATGATTCGTATTTATTTTTCCAATAGTCGACTTGCTCCTGGAGATAGTTCAACTGCTCATCCTTTGATGCCAATTGTTGTTGGGCAGTTTGGGTTGTAGTGTTGAGTTCATTCTCTAAAGCTTGAACCTTTTGATCGTAGCTCTGTAACATCAATTGATCATTATCGTATTGTCCTTTTAATGTAAGGATGTCCCTCTCTAACTCTGCAACTTTACCTTGTGCTTGCCGTTGAGCTTGATCGAGTAATAGCTGTTGTTGGGCTAATTGTTGAGTTTCAGCCTGCTTTCTTTGCTCCGCTTCCCAATATTGCTGTTGGGCCAAAAGTTGCTGCTGTTGCTGTTGCAACTCCTGTTGACGTTGCTGCTCCAATTGCTGCTGTTGCTGCTCATATGCCTGCTGCTGCTGTACAAATGCATTGGTGACAGCTCCTGTCGGTTGAGTAGTGATCGGCTTTTGTTCCTCTTGTGAGACTGGTGGAGTAGAGAATGTAGTAGTAGTTGCGGCAGTCTTCTGCTCTCTCAATGGAGGCAATGCTGTACCATCTTCATCAGAGACGAGAAGATTTGGCGCATCATATGGTAACTTTGGAATGGTGACCAATGTGGTCAAGTAGCGAATGGATGCACTTTGTGCATAAAAGTCATACAAGCGTGCATGTTGATCACGGAATTGATTTTGTAGAGGTTCCAACACTTCTGGGGAATCTGCCATTTTGTACATTGCTCTCAACATAGAGACCAAGAACTTGTAAATACCATACGTTTCCGCAACAATAGGAACCAATGCACTGGTTATACTTTCTGATGAGTTCTTTTTAAGTGTTGCAAAAATATCTCTTCCGAAAGTATCCAAAGCATCCTGTAATGATAATAAGTCAATGATGGCATCGTAACCTTCGTTGGGGTCGGAAACGGTACTCAAGGAGACGTACTCTTCGTATTCAAATGTTCCATTGAAGCCTCGGTGGTTATGGTGGAATCTGAGCTTCTTCAAGATGTAATTGACGTATTCTGGAATCAAGATTTGGAATCTTCTATCCATTGTACGTAATGTGTCTAAATTGGCTATCCAGTTCAGGTTCTTAAAGCCTCCAACTAAACATGAAGGATGTCCCTCCTGCAACACTTTGTGGATGAGAATCAATGCTTTGAAAAGAACGACATCGTTATCCTTCAATGGCATCACCTTCAAATTCTCCCAGAAGTCTTTGGAGGATTTGTTGTCCCATGTGTAGACAATGCAGGCTCTCACGTGCTTTCTCTTTGAAGGCGCATCATCAGGGGTGCACGCCTTTTTGATGCTGCTCTGAACGTCCGAGACGTGTCTGCTGGATCCAAACATCTATGTCTTGCCCGTGCTAGTGGGTGTGCTGTGCAGCGTGGCAATTGCCCACTATTGTTGCTGGTTCCGCCCGCCATCGTGGGTTATCTCCCTCTTCTCTCTCTCTATTTGACCTTTCACTGCGCAATTCGCTCCATCGGGCGATTGGTGATTGGCGATGGACGATTTGCTCTCTTTTGATGAGCACTCTTTCTTCCTGGTGCGGGACTTGTGCCTGTAAATGATCCTATGCCCTGCACCAACTGTCTGCACAGAACCACACGACTCTCATCTGCTCACCAACACCGTCTGACCCCCATTTTATGAGTAATATTGAAAACCTTAAGTCATTTGGTACGTTTCCCCTTGGCACTCTCATTTAGAGAACATTTTATGTCATGCGACAAGATATATTCATCTGCCACCACCACGATACTTCATCCTTCTCCAGAACAGAAAACTAACATATAAATCATCATACTTGTATTTTTTCTTTTAACAGATCCTTTCGCCGACACTGGTGATGATGAAACTGAAATCACCAACTACATTCACATTCGTATTCAACAGAGAAATGGTAGAAAGACTTTGACTACTGTCCAAGGTTTACCAGAAGAATTCGACTCAAAGAAAATTTTAAAGGCCATCAAAAAGACTTTTGCTTGTAACGGTAACATCGTCAAAGATGAAGAATTAGGGGATGTCATTCAATTACAAGGTGACCAACGTCTCAAGGTCATGGAATTCATGGTTGAAGCTTTGGGTGTCAAGAAGAAGAACATCAAGATCCACGGTTTCTAAACCCGCACAAACATTTGCGGCAACAGTGTTATCCTGGCACGGCACACCACTTGCGTGTGCTGCCTCCTGTATAACTTGCGGACCTACCTTTCCTTACTCTTTTGGTTAGGAAAATTACACCATTTGTTTCTCTTTCTTCCCCTGTTTTGATAAAAAACATCACTTTTGTATAACTTTTATCAACTCTTCATTTTACTGATCTCCTTCGTGATATAGTCACTTGCTGCACTACCTGTTCCAATCGTCTAATCTCTCATTTTCATGGAAAATTTTTGTTGCCTGATGACTTTCCATCAGCAATCGATTCATCATGAATAAAATTTTTTGGAAATGCGAAATTCCGAATACTGCACTGCCTACAACTTACAACTTACAGTTTACACTCTTACAAACCCAAAAATAAAGACATCTTACAGGATGACACAGAGTTTTGGTCTCTCCTCGCTTCCCTCAATATCTAATTGCGTAACCACACAACCAATTTAGACATGCCTTCCGACCTCAATCTTAAAAAGTCATGGAATCCACAACTCTTGAAAAATAGGGAGAAAGTGTGGGAAAAAGAACGTGAAATATTCGATCAGTACAAAAAGTCCCAGGAACACAGTGCAAAGATACATCAGATCAACGAGAAGAATGAACTACTTGCCTTGGCAAAAGACCCAAATGAATCCAATGATAAAAATGATAAGAATGTGAAAACTGGCTGGATGTATCAATCTACCAGTGTTGAGACCGACAGTAGCGGTAATAAAGTTGATACAGATATCCTTCTAGGAAAACGAAGATTGGATTCCGTTATCCGGGATAAGAAGGGTCATGAGAAGGTATCCCGCATGGATAGAGTATTGGGCACTGGTATTAATAAAGATGAGAGGGCCGATATGGAAAAGGGTACGAGACAAGATAAAACCACTCATGAAGTTGAAAAGATATCGAAATCAGATCCGTTGTACGCCATCAAACTTCAACAGCAAAAACGTCAGGAACAACTTGAGAAACATAGGAAGGTTCTAGAAGCAAAGAGAGGAGGATCGAAGAGAGATGATCGGCATCGAGAACATCGCCATCATCGTCATCGCCATCAGGATGGTGATAGCTCAAGACACGAATCACGTCGCACCGATCATTCAGAGCATCGCCACCATAACACTAACAGATCAAGCCAAACATCAAGAGATCGTGATCCTGAAAGAAAACCAATCGGAAGCTCTTACAGGAATAGAGATTAATTACACAGCTTACATGATATTGCAGATATCAATACTCGATAACGCAAAAAATGGTATCACCCGTCCCAACGTCAAGATCGCAAAGATACTCATCATCTCCTTGAAGTTCTTTACCTTTCTTACTGAAAAATGTCAAATCATCAACTGTTACCGGCTCTTTGATTTCCTTTTTGTGGTGATGGTATACTTCGGAGGTTGAGAACCAATCGTGAACCTTACTTTTAATGAACTTCAAGTCAGTACCATATTCTTCATGAGCGTATTCTTCTGGCGAGAATTCAAAGTGATACACAATTGGGTACTTGAGTAAGAATTTGGGCTTACCCTGGTCATCTGTTTCCTCCTCATTCTTCTTCACTAAATTGATGGATACGTAGACGTGGGCACAATGGACTGGAATCTCTTTGAACACTTCATCAGCTGGGTTCTTCCATAATCCCAATGCCACTCCAATGTGTAAAAGGATCTCGTATACTGCCAATAAGATACCCAAGTAAATCAAGAATGCGGTAACAAGTCTGGAGGAACTGGAAGCAATCAAATGTGACGTGAATTCAGTCTTGGATAAAACTCGAAAAATGTACTTGTTGGTGAATGCAATGATCGTCACCACAATCTGGTTTTTGTAGAGCTGCTTCTGCAGCATTTGTATCGTATCAGCAATAGTAGTCATCGGATGTGAGCTACTCAAAAATAATATACAAATAGGGTGGGCCCAAGTAGAGCAATGCGTAAGGAGGAAACGTTGATTAGATGCGGGAATCGGGTGAAAGATTTACGGTTGACGGTTGACGGCTATTTGCTAACAGCGTTAATTCCGTTTCCAGCCAAATTTATTTGGCACCTCCTCTTCGTTCCGTCTTCCACCTCATTCTCCCCAAACGTGTCACAACACGCGTGAAATAAGTATCTACATTCTAAGACACAGGATGGATAGCTTTGCTAAAGATTGATTACTCCCAATCTTTTGTTCTATGCCTAATGGTTGTGTTTTTACTTAGAGCTCAGAGCTCAAAGCATAACTGATTGTTCGCAGATGCATGCGACACGCCGGACAATCTGAAATTTAGAGTGGCCTTCTACTTGCACGGTTTCGTCTATGTTCAGCAAATAGGTGGGCATACAGTCCGCTCAACACAATACACACTAACAACACATTGATGAACATATAATGAGTCTCAAGACAGCTCTCTATGCGTTGGCTTTAGCAGCCAGTAGCTCATTCCTCACGTATAAGATCGTGACAGCTAATAACATTTTCGACAGAGACACCAAGGTTCCAAAGAGAAAAGAAAATGTGGCTGAACTTATAGGTGATACTCCAATGGTGAGGATCAACTCTTTATCCGATGCCACGGGTTGTGAAATATATGCCAAGCTAGAACTTGCGAATCCTGGTGGATCCGCTAAAGATAGAGTTGCACTTGCCGTTATCAGACACTTCGAAGAGACTGGTGAACTAGTTCCAGGAAGAGGTGATATACTTTTTGAGGGGACTTCAGGCTCCACGGGTATATCGTTTGCAATGTTGTGTAATGCTTTGGGATACACGGCTCACATTTGTTTACCTGATGACACCTCAAATGAAAAGCTACAGCTCCTTGAAAGTTACGGGGCAGAGATAGAGAAGGTTAAACCTGCTTCAATTGTTGACCCGAACCAATATGTTAACGCAGCACGCAAAGGTGCATTAACCTTGAAGAATGATTCTTCCACTCTGGCAAATGGTGTTTTTGCAGACCAATTTGAGAATGATAACAACTGGAGGGTACACTACGATACCACAGGTCCAGAAATATGGGAACAAATGAACCACGATATCGATTATTTTATTACTGGATCGGGAACGGGTGGTACAATTGCCGGATGCTCTAGATTTTTGAAGAAAGTCACAAACAGTAAGGTGAGAATTCTTTTGGCAGACCCTCAAGGGTCCGGAATGTACAATCGTGTAAAATATGGCGTGATGTATGACAATGTGGAGAAGGAGGGAACGAGACGTAGGCACCAAGTTGACACCCTCGTCGAAGGGATTGGACTAAATCGTGTAACACACAACTTCATGCAAGGAGAACATTGTATCGACGATTCGATCAGAGTTACCGACAATGAGGCGCTGAAAATGGCGAGATTTTTAAGTGCTAGTGATGGGCTCTTTCTGGGATCCAGTAGCAGCATCAATGCAGTTGGTGCTTTGAGAGTTGCCCAAAATGCCAAGCCAGGTTCAAGAATTGTCATCATTGCATGTGACTCGGGCTCTCGCCATCTATCCAAATTCTGGAAGGAAGCGCTAAGGATCGACAAGAGCATCAGCCTGGAGAATATTTTAGAGTAGTTTATTACATGTACAATTACAAAATAATTCATAGGTCATCAAAAAAACCTTGCGTTTGCTTAGGTTGCTTCTTCTGTTTTTTGTTCGCCCTGACCATATCTTTCCAATCGACTTCAACCTCTGAATCCTCGCTCTCTTCCTGTTCACGTTGTCTCTTCATTTCGGCTTCCACCGCTTCTCTCCTCTTCTGCATCTTTTCACGTCTTTCAAGCTTACCTTCCTTCCCATCAACCTTCTTACTCCATGCACTATTCTTTTCATTAAGCTGTTTCTTGAGTAGAGCCTTCTCTTTTCTCTCTTTTCTTCTTCTTTCCGTCTTCAGTTCTTCCAGACGAGCGGCCTCCTTGCTTTCATCTTTGTATTTATAGGTGTCAAAGTCAATAGATTTATCAAACCAACCATCTTCAGGGAAATCTTTTATATACTTGTTCTCTGGCATCTTCGGGAACCTGGCAAGACCATGCAATTTGGCATTCTTTAGATAATCCAGCTCAGAGAGACGGAAAATAGATGAAGCCACATGTTTAGAATAGTACATCACATATGCGACGTAGCATCTCACAGAATGATCATACCGACTTCTGTCCTCCAAAAGCCATGCTTGCATGTTTCTATCATAAGCTTCCTCAAGCCTTTTATCAATGATGGGAGCTTCTTGTTTCACCAATGTGATGTTTTTCACAGCTAAAAAGTTAACGTAATCCTCTTCTCTTCCTTCGTTCAGCATGGTGATCGCATTACCAATTTTATTTGCTCTACCTGTTCTACCACATCTATGAAGAAAGGATTCCGGGTCTGTGGGAGGGTCTAGTTGAATAACCAAGTCAACGTCGGGAATATCAATACCTCTGGCAGCAACATCAGTAGTAAAAAGGACAGATTTCACTCCAGTTTCTTCAGCAAACTTTGTTAACGTCTTCACTCTTGGTTTAGCTTCGAGCTTACCATGAAGAGAGTGTAACGCAATAAGTTCAGTTCCTGATATCTCCTTTGAGTTTTCTAGGATGTACTTCAATACGGCGTAGAATTGTGTGACCGCAAAGTTAGTTGGAAAATAGACGATCACTTTCTTATATCTGTACTTGATCAACATTTCCAAAAGAAGTTTCAGTTTCTTCTCTGGGTCAACAACCATATACGATAGATTTAGACTCTCTGGGGCGGTATTGGTTGTCATTGAAGAAGACTTAACTGTGATTTTGACAGGATTGGTCATACCCGCTTTGAAAATTTCAGACCCCACGGACGATATCGTAGCTGAGAACAAACCTGTCCTTCTCTGGGATGGTAAATATCTCACGATTGACTGGGTATCATGAATAAACCCAATATCAAGCAATTTATCTGCCTCATCAAGGATGAGGATCTCACATTTATTAGTCTTGACGGAATTGCTTGAGAAGAAGTCAAGCAACCTACCTGGCGTGCCCACTAAAATTTGTGGTCTGTGTTTCAAAAAATAATCTAAATCTTCTCTAACATTTTGCATAGAACCAACCAAAAGCTGAGCTTTGATCCGATTACCTTCTTCGGGTTGTAAGTCTAATATCGATCCCATCACATTGTTGATTTGATTCGCAAGTTCTCTGGTTGGCGAAACGATAAGTGCTCCAAATTGTCCTCTTTTGATCTCAGACTCCTTCAAAAGTTTTATCACTTTCTCTAAAACAGGAAGCACGTAGGCAAGAGTTTTACCTGATCCGGTGACAGCTTCAACTACCACATCCTTATGTTGTGAAAGAAGAGGTATAGTTGATGCTTGAACCGGTGTCATTGACGTAAATCCCAATGTAATCATGGCATCCCGCACCCAAGGCTCAATTTTGTAAGATAATGAGTCCCATACAACCGATCCTGTTTCTGCTTTCATTTAGAAGATTCTTGCTCCACCAATAAGGACCAAAAGAGTACGTTTCCTTGCAAGCAAGAAAGAAGATCAGTTCTGGTAAATTGCAATTATTTTTTTAAGGTGAGGTATGAAAAGTGAAAAGTTAAAAGTTTCCCAATGCGACAGCGGCCGCTATTTTCAAGTTTCAAGTTTCAAGCCACATGAATTCTACATCAACACGTCTTTCCTCTGGAATGATAGGAACACGAGTTTTCACTTCGTGTTTTTGCTACTATCCTCAAGGCCTTGTGGAGATATATGCCTCTGTTTGCTCACCTCAAACCATTTCTTAGGTCTGAATCATTAGCAAGAAAAATGTCGGGTAGGTCCAAGGCAGTTGATTACAGTGGTTGGTCGAAGAGTGATCTTCTGCGAAGAATTCACCAATTGGAAGGTAATGATTGTGACCCGATATTGAATGTATATGATGGAAAGAAGAAACACAATCTTTCCGAAGGCGGTCCTGTTACGAAGAAACAAAAGAAGCAAAAGGTCTTTGATTTTTCAAAGTATAGCAAGAGGAAAATTGCACTTCGATTCTCTTACCTAGGCTGGAATTATCAAGGTTTGGCATTGCAAGGCGAGCCAACAGAGCTGCCAACTGTTGAAGAGAAGCTTATGGATGCTCTTTTTAGAGTGAAGTTGATTGGCTCATTGGAACAACAAGAATGTGAATTCAGTCGATGCGGACGAACCGACAAAGGGGTGAGTGCACTGAATCAGGTTGTCTCCTTGAATGTGAGATCCAAGTTGACAGCAGAAGAGTTGAAAGATCCCGCAAACGACAGAAAAGAGATTGATTACATAAAGTCCATAAACCAGGCTTTACCAAACGACATCCGAGTGCACAGTATATGTCTGCGCGTGCCAAAGGACTTCGATGCAAGGTTTAGTTGTACCTTCCGTCATTACAAATATGTCTTCCATGGAAAAGATCTAGACATTGCAGCAATGAATGAAGCTGCTTCATATTTTGTGGGAGAGAACGATTTCAGAAACTTTTGTAAGATTGATGCCTCTAAACAAATAACAAATTTCAAAAGGACAATAATGATGGCTCAAATAGATAAGATCGAGAATCAAGACGGCTTCTACGTTTTTAACTTAAAAGGGACTGCATTCTTGTGGCATCAAGTTAGATGCATGGTAGCTGTTCTTTTAACGGTTGCTCAAAAATTGGAAGACCCCACGATAGTGAGACACTTGTTACAGGTTGAAGAATATTCCTCAAGGCCTACTTACAAAATGGCGCATGACATACCGCTTGTGCTTTATGATTGTGGATTTGATGAAGAAAAGGTGAAATGGAGTAGAGGTCCCATGAGAAACTTCAATACCAATGCTGCTGTAGATGGGTTGTGGAATGATTATAAGGTCAAGTCAATTATGCTAGACTTCATGAGGTCCTTCACTGATACTCCATTCGAATCATCCGAAAAAGTGCACGTGAATTTAGGTGATGGTGTGGGTCAAGCTATGAAGGATTATATCAAGTACAATAAGCGTAGTAGATTAGAGACTGCAGATCAAATAAATGCCAAATGGAGGGGGAAAAAAGATGCGTCAAGGGCAATGAGTAGAGCTGATTGATCATGGTCTTAGATCCCAAAGCTTCCATTGAACATCTGGTTTGAAAAGAGATGTTTGGCTGTGATAGATGGTACATGTCTTGTTTGTAGCTTTCACACTAAGTATCGGTTACAAGTTCGGTCGTAGAAAGGGGTTTAACTTATGTCTAAAATCATATATAATAGACCATTGATATACAGAATTTTCGATAGGTTGGCATCGTGTATGACACGTATAGAAGAGTATCCATATGTGTACCAGGTTCTGAGACGGATCTGCAACGACCACCGCAGCGTGCAGCGTGCAGCGTGTTAATATCTTTTCAGGGACAGCTTGAGGAATGCTGATTTGAAATTCAGGTTTCGACAAGCCTCCTAACAACAACACTCCACGGGCCTCTCTATGAGTTCAACGTAGTACTCAATATAGCACATAGAAGCTAGCTAGATATGGATCAGCTATTATCCAAGGCAGGTAGCACTCTTGTCACCTTTGCGGTGAGATCTGGTGTTCAAGTTGCGTCAACATATGTTATAAAATCGGTTTCTACGTTGATGGCCAATGTCCCTGAACATGAAAAAAGAAGGCTGGAACGAAAGAAAGATGAACTCCAAAACAAGATTGAGACAGTGACTTACTCAATTGAAATGATACAACTAATGGCGGCCCGTGGAAATTCCAGTCTAGAAAGTGTGTTGAAATTAGCAGATTATTTGAGGGAAGATATCAATACTTTCTCCAAAGACATTGCGATTGTTACGTCGGATTCAATGAGCAAAAGGCTCAGTGCGGATTCTTTGAAGTTGGTGGAGAGATCAATTGACGATCTTGTTGTCAAGATAGACAAACTAGTTCCTCTTCTAAGTCTTGTGTTGACCACTTATGGTACCTCCTCTGTCAACAACTTTCAAGATTATGTTTCTCCCGGAAGACTACTCAATGCTACCACATTGGTTGACAAATCGAATACACTGTTTACCCAAGAAAAGAACTCATCTGAGATAAAAGTGGGTCCGACATTTTCGCTTACATTTTACAATATCTTTTATAATCAGTCTCAAACCAGTGAAAGCCATATAATATGGCGGGAGAAATACGCCCGTTGCAAGTTCCAGATCTATCGGATACCAAAGGAAGGCATTGAATACTACTATGAGTTACGAATAGTTGAGGATTTTGATGATGGTAGGTATCACGATGACGACGAGAGAAAAGGTGAATGGAAGTTTGATATTTCGTTGATTTCTAAACTATTTTTCAGTGCATCTGGAAAGTTACTCAAACTTGAAGATAGATCCACACCGGTTCTTGTGTTCAAGCTAAGAAAAGAAAGTAAGAGGTCCAAAGCTGTTTTGTGTGATGATGATTATGAGTGGGTGGCATTTGGCGACTACGAATTTCCACCAGATAGTGAAGATTCCGAAAGCGATGGAGAGGAAGATGTAGATGACGCCAGCGAGTCCGATGATCAGAACCTTGAAAAAGTTGAAGTGAAACCGGAGGAGAAAGCTGATTTGAACATTTCAAAACCATCACCGTTGTCTTTGCTGGAATACATAGTACGTCTCTGCGCTGTTCAGGCCAACGACCAAACATCCATTATTGATATCAAGGATGAACGCTTGCGCCTATACTTATCTGATGAAAATTACAATAGTGAAGTTTCCCAGCAGATTAAATCGCTAAGCAAAAAGATGGATGACCTGAAGTTATGACGATATGTAGTTTGTTATACTTGTGTAGCGTGCGAAAAGTGGGGTAGAATGGTTTCGCTATAAACCCAAACCATCAAACAAACACTTCGCTGCTGAAACCGACATAGATCTTTGAGAATCGATCGAGTGAGACATGAAAATTTCAAGCTCTTCTTTCAATTTACTGCTTGCATGCTGCACTTCTGTCCTCGTATCGACCAAGCAAACATAGTGGATACATAATCAATCACTGAACCAAGCGATCCAGATACAAGATGGTGGATATTGTTGGTAAGATTAAGGAGATCCAAGATGAGATGGCTCGTACCCAGAAGAATAAGGCCACTGAATACCATTTGGGTTTGTTAAAGGGTAAGTTGGCGAAATACAGACGGATGCTACTTGAGCCGGAAGGAGGAGCTGGTGCTAGTAAGGGGCAGGGGTTTGAAGTCCAGAAGAGTGGTGATGCCCGTGTCTGTCTCATTGGTTACCCATCCGTTGGTAAGTCCTCATTTTTGTCGAAGATCACAAAGACCAAATCAGAAGCTGCCGCTTACGAGTTCACAACGTTGACATCTGTTCCTGGTGTCCTTGAATACGAGGGTGCTGAGATTCAAGTTGTTGATTTACCTGGTATCATTAGAGGTGCAAGTGAAGGTAGAGGTAGAGGTAGACAGGTTATTGCTACTGCTAAAACGGCAGATTTGATTATCATTGTTTTGGATGCCACTAAGTCACACCAACAGAGAGAACACATGGAGAGAGAATTAGAGTCCATTGGAATTCGTTTAAACAAAGAAAGACCAAACATGAGCATTAAAATAAAAAAAACAGGGGGTATCAAGATGAACTGCATAACTCCACCAAAAAATATTGATGAGAAGATGATTCAATCAATTTTGAAAGATTACAAAGTGCATAATGCGGACGTTATGATCAGAGATGAAAATGTTACTGTTGACGACTTAATTGATGTCATTAATGAACAGCATATTGTTTACACCCCATGTCTATATGCTTACAACAAGATAGATTCTGTGGCACTCGAAGAAGTCGACAGGATTGCTAGAGAACCAAATACTGTTGTCATGTCTTGTGAGATGGACCTTGGTATCCAAGATGTGGTGGAAGAGATCTGGTACAGATTGGACTTGTTAAGAATGTACACCAAAAGAAGAGGAACTGCGCCTGATTTCAAAGAGCCTATGGTTGTCAGGCATGACTCGACGATCGAAGACGTCTGTAACTCCATTCACAGAGATTTTAAGGATCAGTTCAAGTATGCTTTGGTTTGGGGATCTTCTTCGAAGTTCGGGAATGCTCCACAGAAATGTGGGTTGAATCATAAAGTCCATGACCAGGACGTGGTTTCCATCTTCACCAAATAATTTCGCATAGTTCGACTGTTTGTACTCCATGCTCTATTCTCTAAACTGTTAATTTCATAATTGAGCTGGCGGTTCCAACAGCCCTTTTTCGTCTATAGCATCAAGCTTTCTTTCCCACTCGTCCAGTTTTGTTTCCATAGTAGTGAATTCTTCCTCGAGCCCGCTCATAAAATGAACTGTGTGAGATGAACTTGCCAAGATATCGTTCAAGGAACTCAATCTTGTCTTGATATACTCTAAAGTTGATTCATACTCGGACATCTTCCCGATTTTGGCAAGTAGAATATTCAACTTTTTATCTGTAAGTGGAACAATTTCAAACTTGTCTTTAATTCTCTTAGAATTCTGAGTGTACAACTCACAATTTTTGATAAGTTGTTTGATTTCAGATTCAATTTCGGTGATAGCTTTTCCCCCATCTAAAATCAAGTTAGTTCTAGTGTAGAGACCGTCTATAATCTCTTTCATAGATTCGGTGCTTTCGGGATCCACATACCCTAGTTTATTTTCAAGCTTAGATATTCTATCATCCATCTGAACAAAAGTGACATCCGATGATGAAGCAAATGTGGTCTTTGCTCCAGATATGTCTGTATTTGAGGTGTTTTGAGTGGGTGAGATGCAAACCTGGGGACTCAAAGATGCGAGCTTTTCTTCCCAGTACTTCAAGTACGTATTCTGTTTGGACTTTGATTTGAAATTATCAATTTCTCCGACGAGAGCGTCAACCTTTTCTTTGAGTGGCTTATCAATATCATCTTTATCGAGCTCTATCTCATTCATCAGTGATCTTAGTTCAGTTTCTAAAATAGTGAATCGTAGAAGTCTATTTTCGTGTACGCTGTGCTTGTTCCCGCTATTATCGAAGAGATCCTTCAAGTCTTTTTGATTTCTCTGTAGCAATTGAAGTTTCATCTTAGTTTCAAAATCATTGTTTAGTTGTCTGAGTTTACTTACATCATTTGTATCTTCAATGATGATGCCTGACTCATTGTTATCGTTGATCAACGCGTCCGGTTTGCTTACATCATGAACTATTTCGTGTTTTCTTTCAGATGGGATCGACTCATACACTTCTTGTTCCGCTTCTTCGGATAGAACAAATTCAGAATAATAATCAGGCATTTTTCAAGGTTGTTTATGACAAGTTCCAGAACTAGTTTGTTACTGGTTCAAAAAGTGCGCATGTAGATGGCAATGCGAGAGAGAAGCGGAGCTGAGGATGATGAAATCTGTGAAAATGAAATTCGATTGCGAAACGCTCAGAAGATGCTTCAATTTGGTACTTACTGGTGACTTGTGGCACGTTTCACAGCTGAAGTGAGACGTCAATTACGGAGGTTTGATTAATGTACGGTAGTGAATGCTATAAACGATCTAGTGAACTCTCCGTTGAGAAGGCACTAGTGAGTGTGGTGAAAAGTAAAACACCAACAAGAAAAATCTCAATTCTCTTATAGCGCAGCGGTGATTTTCTGGAGAGCATCTTCATTTATTACACCTAGCTTGAACAAGTATGTGACAAGAGATTTGACCAAAACAATGATATCTTGAGGTTCCAAGTTGACAATAATGGATTGAAGGACGTTACCGACATTGACATTGTGGGTCGAGACGAAAGTTTCGTAATACAAGTAAGAGAATGATCCCATTAAAAATTGACAGTCCATTCTGTCGGTGATACCACCGTGACCTGGAATTGTGTCACCAAAATCTTTAATCTTGAAAGCTCTCTTCAGGCCGGAGGCAAAGAATCCACCAAATGGTGCAATGAGAGAAGCAAAGATAGAAATGACCATGGTGTGGAAATAGATAGGCTTCAATATTAAGTGGTCAGTGTGAAACACGTCAACTAAGAACACTGGTAATCTGTAGATTTGTGGAATAAACACGGAATTTGGATCACATTCAACAATTGAAAAGAAGTTTGTGTAAATGTTGTCAGAGACGGGACAGATAAAGTAGTTCAGATTGCCAAAAATGTATGTGAACAAGAATGATGAGAGAGTGGTACAGATCCAAGCGCCAACAAATCCTTCCACGGTCTTCTTTGGAGAGATGGAAATCAACTGAGTCTTTCCAAAGGTGATACCACACAAGTAAGCAAAGATGTCGTTGATGATGACCAAACCAGCAGGAACGACAAACCAAAACATACCATGCAAGATGTTTCTAACAATACAATGACCTTGTAAAACAACCAACAATAGAGTCATGTGAGTGATACATAATTGAGCAAATTGGAACTTGAGAGAACCTTTCTTCAAGGAAGCAACAAACCCGACAAAGCCCATCACGTATAGGCAGTATGAGAGGAATTTATGATGCATAACTAATCTGATTGCAATGACGCTTGTGTAGTCGGAGAGAACAAAATTGGATAGACAGTATTTGATCAAGCTTCTACCATCCAAATAAAAGATGGTAGTGACCAAAAACCACCAATTGAGCACATTGGTATACTTTAAGTCCTCCGCTTTAGCTCTGAGGGTTGTTATATTGATACATTCTCTGAAAACTGCAATCTGGAGCAGCAGAACGGCGATGATGGTCCAGAATTGACCCGCTGCTAAAGTAGCAAGCAATGATGCAGTCATAATAAGGGTCCATACGGTACGCACAATAAACGTTTGCTTCTTCTTCTCTCTCTCATTTACCACTGGCTGACTAGCAGATGCCTCATTGTTTGCCTTCTCGACTTCCGCCTCCACTTCAACCTCTCCGGTGGTAGGCGGGATCATGCCGTAGGCTGCAGATGCACCGCCAGCCCCTGTTTCTCTGATGTTGTTTGTGTCGTCGTGACGCTGTGCTGCGGACATTGTGTGGTTTGTTGAATCACCAGCTGCTGTGCCAATCCGTTGGTGTGCAGGGCTGTGTGCTGTTTGGAAAAGTGTGTCTACCACTCTGATAAAACTCGCCAAACATGCCAGACGGCTGATAGAGGAAGGACAGAACTAAAAGCTGGAAGTAAAATTTTCAGATTTCGCAGCTGATGCGATGCGGGTGCGCCATGTGAAAGAGGAAGCCGCCGATTCATGTCGCCGATAACGACACCAGGGACGTTAAACACAGCCCGGTACACAGCGGGAAGGACAGGAAGCGCACCATATAAGGCATTGTTTGATGGCCAACAGCGTTGGTGAAGAGAGAACTAGGGGCGTCGCAAAGCGTGCGGCGCCTGAGAGACCAGCACAGAAGTACCAGAATATGGATAAGGCTAAACTTTTAGAGAAGATTGACGAAGATATACAGGAGTTAAACTTGCTCAAGAAACAGGTACAGATGCGGCAGCTGCTGCCGAACAACAACGAGGAGAGAGATGATGATGATTATGAGACGGAAACTGGGACTGGTACGGGGACACAACGAAGCAGCATGTCTTCGACTCCTGAAATAAACAACAACTGGCAAGACAATTCGGGCACAATGATAATGAAAAACGCAAACCAAAGACAAGTCAGGCAATACGAGCTTGCCTTTGATAGAGTGAAGCTTTTCTACCAAGAGCAACACGCAAAACAGACAGTGGCTTATAATATACAAGCGAGGATCAACTTCAAGACGAAGATCAGAGACCGAATGACGATTTGGGACGCACTCGTGAAGCTCAATAACCTCTTGGATGAATCCGACCCGGATACGGAGCTCTCACAAATAGATCACGCATTGCAGACGGCAGAGGCAATACGAAGAGACAACAAGCCGAGATGGTTCCAACTTGTCGGTCTCATACACGATTTGGGGAAACTTCTATACTTCTTTGACTCTCAGGGACAGTGGGACGTTGTGGGGGATACATTCCCCGTAGGATGTCGATTTTCCAAAAAAATTATATACCATGACTACTTTGCAAACAACCCAGATCTGAAGAATCCACTCTATGCAACCAAATATGGTATCTACTCACCTCACTGTGGACTGGAAAATGTCATGTTGAGTTGGGGTCATGATGAATACATGTACCACCTTGCTAAGGAGCAGACAACGCTACCACCTGAAGGTTTGGCGATGATCAGATATCACTCGTTTTATCCGTGGCATTCAGAGGGTGCCTACAAGTATTTGATGAATGAGAAAGACAAGAAGATGTTGAAATGTGTGCAAGCTTTCAACCCTTATGATCTCTACTCAAAAACGGATATCAAATACGATATCGACGAGTTGAAACCGTACTACATTGAGCTCATTGACGAATTTTTTCCTAATAAAATTGTTGAGTTTTAGTTCTATTCCAAGTTCTTCCTCAATCAAATACCATATACTCACTTTACTACATAAGTCTATAACTATTTTTTTTCTTTTGGTGACTACAATTACGAATGATGTTTCTTTGGATAATTTATAATATACATTGACTATAAAAAGAACGGAAGATGAGAAAGGAAACGGAGTGGAAAATGGAAATGAAAGCTCGAATTCGAGCGGCTGTAGAGACTTGAGATCATCTTTTACAGCTGGTGGTGAAATATCGGTGCATTGGAGCAGACTGTTCTTTCGGATGTTTAGTAAAGAGTTAATAGGGACTTTGTTGTTAAGTTTGACGGTCTTATTGCCTTATTGAAGAAGTTGGATGATACCAAAGTTTTGTTCAATGTTGTAAGGTCCTGGATTCTTCCAGAGATCTGCAAAAGTTGTCAAAATAGTAACATCAGTACCCACAACATCTAAAATGGATTGCACTGCAATGAGCTGGTTCTCCGGACTTGGAACATTCGCACCGTTTGTGTTACCTTGGTTAGGATAGCCAGTTTCAGTGACGACAATATTTTTACTACCACAGTATTGCTTAACGATTCCAATTTGACCTGCAACAAAGACACCAGCATCAGCCGCTGATGAGGATGCATCAAAGTATGAGTGTGGGTTGATACCAACAAAGTCAATGGCAGATTGAGTACACAATTCAGGGTGGTTTTCGAACGTAACAGGAGGTTCAGATGTAGTGATTTGTCCTGTGTATCCAGCAGCTTGTAATTGACCCTTCACTTGTGCAATCTTACTGATTAAGGCATCAACTGTACAATAATTAGAGATGACAGCTTCATTACCAACAGTGAGATATGAAAAGATCTCCCAACCAAAGTTTGCAGCACCAGATGTAATGTACTTGATCAAATCATCAACAGCACTATCAATCGAATCAACACCCGCTGAAGAGATCCAGAACCCTTGGTTAACCTTGAGGCCCAACATCTTACAAACAGTCAAGACAGTTGCCATGTAGTTACAATCATTACCATATATTCTGACTTCTTGTATACCCTTGGACTTGATTAAAGTGAGATCAGTAAGCACAGATTGGTAGTTCTTACAAGAACCGTCATTGTTGTAAGGAGAGTAAACGATAGAGTTTGGCGTTTTGGTGAGGTACTTGGAAGAGTCAACAGATGGTGCCGAGGATGAGTCAGAGTCGGATGATGATGATGAAGAGTCTGATGAAGATGAGGATGAGCTGGAATCAGAAGAGCCGTCCTGTAAAACACCGGCTGCATTTGTTTCAACCGCATTGGAAGACTGAGTTGGAGTTGGGGTTGGTGCAGGTGTGGTAATTATTGGGGTTGAAACGGACATGGTGTTGGTAATTGCAATGGTTGCTGGATCTGCATGAATATTCTGAACATTCTTGTCCATTGGTAAACCTTCAGTCAAAGCAGCCAGAACTAACTTGGTACCAGAAGAAACCAAAGAGAGGCCAGTACTTGTTGGTTTTGCATCCGCAGTGTTTGCTAAAGTCGTCGTGGTTGCTGCAAGATGTGGTGCAACGTTCTCAGTACCAACTAAAGTTTCTGGTAGAGAAGAGTAAAATACTTCACCATTTGGCCAAGTTGTCACAAATTCAAGCGCAGATGTGGAAGCAGACGTGTCTTGCTCACTTGTAACCGATGAAGCAGTAGATGTGGAGGAAGTTGTTGACGAGCTGTCTGTGATGCTGGATGAAGTGGTGGACGTTGATGGTGTGCTGGTAGAGCTAATGGAGTCGGATGTTGTAGTGGAAGAGCTGGATTCAGATTCAGACTCAGAAGAAGAGGTTGTCAATTCAGGTGCAGACGTAGGTGCCGAAGTGTTGTTGTTGTTTTCTGCGGCTGGTGTATTTGAGTCGGAAGCTTGGTTGTATTGGACTTGCTCATTTTGAACGACATTGGCAGTTGTCTGTGCAGGTGCTGGGGCAGGAGTTGGAGTTGGCAATTGTTGAGTACTCACAGAGATTGTACTACCGTATTGGTTGACAATAACATTTTTGAGGAGAGTGACCTCTACATGAACCACACCATCAGAAGTGTAGACGTACGTGGACACGGCAGGTGCCGCAGCAGCCTTAGCTTCATTTGTTTCTGCAGTTGGTTCAGGAGCTGGAGTAATGATGCTAGAGGAAGAGCTCACGTAATCGTCTTGGTATAAGTTTGAATAAGTAGTAGTTGCTGTTCTAAGCGTAGTAAGCTGGACAGTGTATGTGTGACCATTGGAGATGTGAACTTCGGCAACGGGAACGACGTCAGTAACAATTACAGGTGGCGCAGTGACAGTAACAACAGCTGGATTTGGAATTGGAACAGCCATCAATATGTGAAAGAATGACACGAATGTTAAAAGTATTTGGAAGTTCATCTTGTATTAATTAAGTTTATGGAGTGTTAACTTAAAAGTGTGAGAATCGGAATTTGTTAATTGGACTTAACGATAGTAAATAGTTGGAATAGTGCAAAGGAGTGACTAAGTTGGAACGAATGAACGAATGAATGAATGTGTGGATAGCTGAATATGCACCTAGGTAAAGTTCATATAACTGTCTAGTTGGTTGTCCGTCTCTTTGGTTTGTTGTTGCTGAAGAAGTTGGTTTAATGAAAGTAAAACTCTAATATAACGACGCAAACCTACTAGTCTCAACCATAATTAGAAACGAAGGACAAGCGAGCGAGAAACGGGCCCTTTATAACAGTTTGGCGCATGCAGATTGGTAGACGACTCGACAAAGGTCCCCAACAGCCACCCACGCATGTATCGTATCTGTGCTAGTTAAAGCAATGAGCACATACTTGTGGGTAGCTGGTAGCAAATCGATGGCTGGGTTATCTGAATTGCCTAATTAGGAAATTCTCTCTCGTGTAGAAAGCCAGCCGAGCATTTCCATGCAACGGAGAACGCAGACGACTCGTTTCTTATTCTCGGATCTCTCCTCGTCTGTACAGACGAAGGGGTAACGAGCTTCGTCTGTTTGGTGACATTATGGCACCAACGTCACATACCTAATGTAAGGCTCTTAGAGGTGGTAGCCATTAGTGCTGTGAGAGTTGCCTATGATCTCAGAAGCTGGAGCCTCGAGAAATGGGCGACTCAGCCACCAGCATCAATCCCCGGCCCAGTCCCCAGCCCCAGCTCCCAGCTCTTACATTTTGCTCGCCAAAAGGGGAAATTTGGTCCGCGTCAACCAGCCACTACAAGGAATCGTACCGACAGACACAGACAAGCACAGTGCAATAAGCCCATGCACCCATTGTCATGGGCATTGAGAATGGATGAGCTGGGGCCGACTGCGCTTGGCGACTTGGCGTTGTCGTCTATGGCACGCATGCGTGCGTAGACGAGACCGAGGACAGGGGACACAGGAAGTAGCCGAGGGGGGTTGACCAGGTAGAATAACTGGAAACTGTAGACGAGAGGGTAGCAAGATTCGAATGAGTTGCCCTCTGATGATAAATTTCTTTCTACCGTTCTGCTACCTACCCCCTCAGACAAATGACTTTCTAAGGGTATACTCGATACCATCTATACATTGTATTATCTCTCTCTCTCGCTCTCTCGCTCTCTCGCTCTCTCCCTGCGATAATCAACGCCTTTGCTAGATATTCGTATTAGTTGTATCCTTACATGCTGCCGCAATTGTCATTGGTTCAACCTGAACCAATTCCCTTGTCCGGTACACAACATATTCAGGGAAATAGTGCTTGGTCCTGCCACACTGCTCACAGTAGTAATATTCATGTTGACTGTATACAAAAGGAGTATAGTAACGACACGTCACCAGGGCAAACCCCGTTTCCTGACTCCCTTAAAAATCATTCCCCCAATGCTAGTTCCTTGACTAAGGAGCATGTCGAAGCAAATGGTGATAGCACAGGGAATACCAATGACAGTGATAACCCATTTGCTTTTGATAGTGATAATTGTATTGGATCATATGCACCGCTCGTATGTTTTACGTGTTTGATCGCATTCGGTGGGTTCGTGTTCGGTTATGATATCGGGACCATTGGTGGTTTGATTGATATGACACCCTTCATTCAGACATATGGTGACACTATGTTAGGAAACGGTCATAAAGCTTTCAAACCTATAACAAAGGGTACCATTGTGAGTATTTCGTGTTTGGGTGGGTTCCTCAGCGGTATCATTGTCAATAAGATGATTCCTTACATGGGGATGAGATTCACCGTATTTGTATCCATGTTGTGTTACATCATGGGAAACACGTTAACGTTGTTTTCACCAAACTGGAAAGTGGTGGTGGTCGGTAGAATCTTTAATGGTTTATCAATTGGGATCTCACAGATAACTTGCCCAATGTACATCAGTGAAATCACGCCTATAAAGCAGCGTGGTATCTTCACTTGTTTCAATCAGCTTTTCACCACATTCGGTATCGTTGTAGGATCTACATCATTATTATTCACTGCTACACAGTATTTCCCAAGTGACTCGGCACAGTATCAATATCCAATTTGTCAAGGTATGGTATTAGCTGCTATTGGTGGTTTGGGTATCTGGTTTGTTCCGGAATCTCCAAACTGGTTAGTGAAGAGAAATAAGAGTATCAAAGTGGTGAAGAAATCATTGGGATCTTTGCGTGGGTTACCGATAACAGATGAGAATATTATCAATTTAACCGCCAAATTGTTTGATATGAACACCCGGCCAGTCAAACACGAGAAAGTATCCACAAATATAAAGAACATAGATAGCAAATCAATTTTCAAAGGGAAGCCGAAGTATTTCCTTAGGACATTAACCGGAGTTTTCCTATTGGGTTTTCAGCAGTTCACTGGAATTAACTTCTTCTTCTATTATGGGCTACTTATATTCGAAAATGTTAATTTGAAGACACCCTATCTTGTACCTGTCATATTCGGACTTGTCAACTTGGTCTTTTCGTGTTTATCCGTGTGTGTGATTTCCATTTTCAAGAGAAAAGCATTATTAATCAGTGGGTCTGTTATGCTAAGCATTTTAATGGCATTATTCACCATATGTGGTACAGTTGTGAAACAAAATACTAATACAACGATTTCATTGATTATATTATCATGTTTGTTCATTGCAGTATTCAGTCTAACTTGGGGCCCTATTGCATCTGTGATAATAAGTGAACTGTTTCCAGCTCCCATTAAAGTGAAGGCCATGTCAATATGTGGTTCCTGTGCATGGATCTTCAATTTTGCAATTACCTTATTGGTGCCACTACTTGCCAATAAAATAGGGCTTGCCTTGGGGTGGGTGTTTGCCGGATTTACAGCTTTGGCGTCCTTGTTCGTTTATCAAATGATACCAGAGACCAAGAATGTTACGACTACAATGTTGGATAAGTATTACGAGGAAAACAACAGTATTTTCTTTCATTCATCATCATTGTCACGTTCATGGGGTAAAAGGGGAGCTTAGCTCTAAAATAATGATATGAGCCAGTGATGTTTCTTAAGTAATAATTAGTGAGTATGTTGTAAGAACTATTAATGATGATTATTGATGATTGAAAACATGATGTTGTCCTTTGAAATTAAGAAATTTGATTATTTTTCCTTTTTAACAGTAGCAGTACACAGATTTGATAAAAGCTTGAACCACTGGAAGAAAGATAGGAGCAGTCTTATGTCAAGCTAAACAATTTAACGGGAAGATGCTTGGACCTTTTGGAAAGCACCCTTTGCTTGTTGCTTAGAGATCTTAGCACCGGAAGCAACTAACTTAGCCTTTTCAGCCTTTCTCTTTTCCTTGTCAGCCTTCTTCTTCTCCTTTGCAACTTCTAAAGCTTCAGCTCTCTTTGCCTTTCTTTGTTCTGGCTTGAGGGATCTTCTTTCCTTGATTAAATCGAGGGAAGCACCGACAATAGCTCTTTGGTGCTTGACGGTCTTTCTGGATCTCTTCTTAGAAACTTCTTCAGTGATACCCTTCTTGTGTTGTCTTCTGAAAAGAACGGTCCAAGCAATTCTTCTTGGGTTCTTTCTCTGGTGGAAGAGGGATGCAGACTTAGAGTTTTGGAATCTGAAAATCTTGGAGTCACCTCTGACGAAGAGGGTACCTCTACCTGGGTAGATCTTAGCACCGGAAAAGGAGTCAACTTCGACCTTCATTGTATGTTGATGTTCGTTGGTTGCTTGCAAGAGCTTTCAAAGGAACCGCTGAAATGGATACCTCAACAGTTGATTAATGTGTATCGTAGAGGGCCTGTTATTTGGTACTATCTTCACCAGTATGAACAATCCGTGCCAGAGCCATTGCGAGCGCCCGCCAGAACGGGAAACCTCCCACAGCCAACGCTGGGAGGCTCCCCCCAAGCCAGTTCCAGCAGAGGCAGCGAGCGGGCCGGCCAAACAGTGAATTGCAACGTTGACCAGTGAGAGACTGGAGGCATGTGTGGTGCGAGGGGGTGCGCGCAAAGCGGTGCGCTGAAAAATGGCACCCGCGCACCGCACATAGGAGTCCGCGATGGCGACGCAGTGGAGAAAAAAAAATTGGCAGTTGCAATTTTCCACAGCAGTATAAAACCACAGATGGGCCCGTCTCCAACTTAGCGATTCAACAACCTTCTTTTGAATTTACTCTAAAGGTATCCCCGACCGGAGTGAATTAGCAAATACACAGAGATGGTCAGTATACACCAAATGGGAATTGCAATACATGCGGAGGCGTCCACCTTTGCATGTTGAGGCTCTTATAACACCCCCTTGACTCATACTAACATGATTCCACCGTACACTATTGCGCTACTTTAAACCAACTTATATTGTGCAGGCACCAAAGAGCAAGAAGAACTCCGACCTTATGAACGCCAAGTTGGCACTTACCATCAAGTCTGGTAAGTACACTCTTGGTTACAAGTCTACTATCAAGTCTATCAGACAAGGTAAGGCTAAGATGATCATCATCGCAGCTAACACCCCAGTCTTGAGAAAGTCTGAGTTGGAATACTACGCTATGTTGTCCAAGACCGCTGTCTACTACTTCCAAGGTGGTAACAACGAATTGGGTACTGCTTGTGGTAAGCTTTTCAGAGTTGGTGTCCTTTCCATTTTGGACGCTGGTGACTCTGACATTTTGTCCATTGCTCAATAATTTTGATCGCCCTCCTGATACAGTACAACCTCGTCCCTTTATAGAACGTTTGTCATATTAAAAGCTGATTAAAATAACCCTATTGCCTGCATGTACAGCGGGCTTATACACATGTAACAATTACGCATTAATTTGTGAACGCGATGCTATACTACCCCATATTTTCCATATTACGCAAAAACATGAGCCCATTCACGGAAATCCACAACCCCGCGTTCGCTGGCCTTCGGATTAACTTCTGATAAAACCAAACCTCTCGCCGCCTCCCTTCTGTCTTGCATTTCTTCTGTTTTAAACCTTCTTCTTTCCTTCTTGCACTCTCCGGGTTTACTTACTTATTTAGAGGAAGCGATACTATCAGCGATAATATCAGCAATGACCGACCAACAAAGCACCCCAGGCTCCATGTCGCAACCTGGTCAGACTCCCATCGTTGACACACGTGTCTTGACGCTCGATAAAGATACTTTCGACATCTACATCCGTATGAATATGTCTGCTGAAAATGATTTCTGTTTCCAGGTTGACAATAAGAAAACGTTTAGGGATTTGTTTGACATCTTCTCCACCATCCCCTACGTCTTTTCTCCTTCTATCTTCTATGACAGAGTCCCCATTGGCTTCCATGTCTCACATTTCCCAGGACACCTCACCAGAACCGGAACCATTTTATTCGAACAAGAGGGTTTCGAGAAAAAGTATCTGAAGAAGGTCACTAACTTGGACGCTAAGGTCTCAGACTTATGCTTGCCTGGTCAACTCCTTGTTCCAATTTTCAGAGAACGTACATTCTTACACAGTTCTGTTATTGCCTTCATTATTGCTTGGTTGTACACAGACTTGCCCGAATTCATTTCTCCTACACCGGGTATCTGCTTTACCTACTGGTTCACAGATGCTGCATGTTACGTGATGAGTGAGTACTTGAATATTCCTGATAGAGCTTTGAAGTTCTACAATGATGTCCATGAAGAAACCTCTGTCATTGGTCAATGTATCTACTTCGTGTTCCACATTTTCAAGGTTGCCCTTTTCTACTTCATCCTCTGGGCTGGCTCATTCAATCCATACTCATTCACACGTAGACCACTACCAGAATTGAGTAGGGAAAATCTTCTCAAAGTGGGTTGGACTGGTGCTAAGAGGACTCAAAAGCTAAAATTCCAGGATGCCTACAGAAAGTTCATGATCTCTAAGTACGGTACTATCATGGAATTGTTCAAAAACGGAAAACTATCCATGGTCAAGCATTGCTTCATTACACTTCAAGAAGGTGAAGGTTACGATTCTTCCTCTCCAGTCTCAGACACTATTGAACATCCATACAA